>JAAWXA010000003.1:37419648-37656976 GCA_038090715.1 Florisuga fusca
CTGGGGGGCGAGGAGGGTGGGGACGGGACGGGCGCCAGCGCCCCGGGCACCATCCCCGTCGAGGAGGCGGCAGCTGTGTGCAGGGCCGGGGCTGGTGGAGCCCACGAAGGAGGAAAGAAGTTAGAGCCATGTAACTCCGGCGTAACCTTACTATGGAAAATAATTTCCAGGTTCAGAATATTATTGTTGTGGGTGCTGCCCTCTCTGGAAGTGTTCAAGGCCAGGTTGAACGGAGCAGCCTGGTCTAGTGAAATGTGTCCCTGCTCATGGTAGAGGGGTTGGAACTAGATGGTCTTTAAGGCCCCTTTCCACCCAAACCAATCTATGATTCTGTGATTGTCAACGATTGAATACTGGCTTATAAAATTATGGAAACCTGAAGGCCATCAGTGTAAGATACTGCTCCTGGTTTTTTTTCCACGTTTTTATTGCGAATGACCACCCCCTTCTAAAAGGGATAACTAGCAGGTGTAGAAGAGGAAGTTCCTGCAAAATTGCCTCAAGCAGTAAAAACGGCTGGTGGGGTTTTTGCACAGAGGATTTTTCATGTAAATAATGCATTGCATTACTGCCTTACACATCTCGCATATTTTAAGCAGCGGCACACGTGGTACGGGTATATCCGTGCTCGATGCATGCCTACGTGGAGAAGCTGCTTTGCGCGCTTAAAGATACATGTAAGCGCAAGATGCCCGGGCCCAGCGACAGTGACCCCGTTGGTGATTTCAGCTCCTACAAAAAGAACCGAGCAGCGGCCGTGTCAGGAAACGCCCAGAAGACAAACAGTCACGTTTGAAAGCTGCTCGCAGACCGTGTCCCCCACACAACTGGGAATTAATTAAGCAAAGTTTTGTGCTGTGTTTGGGGTTTTGTTTTTTGTTTTTTTTTTTTGCTTTGCTTTTGTTGAGTTGGGGTTTTTTTGGTGGGGTGTTTTTTTTCATTTTATAAAAAAAAAAAAAAAAAAAAAAAAAAAAAAAAAAAAAAAAGGAAGAAAAAAACCCCAAAACACAGTCCTCCCCACAGGCGGGAGTCTCCGCTGCTGCCCGGGACGCCGCAATTCCTGCAGCCGCCCGAGGCGCGGAAAGCACCGCGGCGCGCTGTCAGCGGCCCGNGGGTGGTGGGGAAGTGAAGGGAGGGCGCTGCGGGGTTGGAGAGCGCCGGGGCTGTTTATTCCCCCGTCTTGGGGCAGAACGGGCAAGCCGCCTTTTAGTTCGTGATTTACGCCCATCTGTAGTGGCGTCGGGTGATCCGTGCAATTCGGAAGTGGGTGCACGCCTGGTATAAATATATACGTGTGTGTGTGTATATATATACACATATATATTTCTCGTGTGATTAAATTAACTCAGTCCTTAAGACGAGGAAAGTTATCCCCCCAGGTTCTTTTAGGCAGAGGGCATGTTTGGAGGGGAATGAAAGCTTTAATTTTTGCTTTTGCTTTTTTCTTTTTTCTCCTTCGGTGGGTTGACTTTGAAACACCACCGTCCCGTCCCCGCCCCCCCAAGAAAAACAACAACAACAAAAAAAACAACCCAAAACCCCTAAAACTAAAATAACAACAAAAAAACCTGCTGGCTTTTTTAGCAAGCTGTTTGTGTGTCAGTTTGCCCCACCCCGATGGTAAAGTCCCTTTTGCCCTAATCCATAGTCTGATCACACACTCGGCCCTTAATGGGGGTTTCAAAGCACTTTGAAAGAAGAGGAGGTGGTTGGTGTGTGTGTGCGGTGGAGATGGGGGTGGGGGTGCCTTGCACAGGCTCCGGACACAAAACAGAAATTCACGGGCAGAGGACTTCTTCCCCTTAGGCTTTCCTACTCCTTGCCAGCAAGACACGGTTTTTTCCACAGCACGCAAAAAGCCCCTTGCGTTTTAAACTTCCCCAAATGTGCCGAGAGAACGCGAAACCCGCCCCCCTTGTTCGCCCTTTTGCCAATCCCAGCTAGGAAAAGTTAGCAATCATGGCACTTGAGCTTTGCGAGAGTGGACTTTGGCTTTTGGAAGTGGGGAATCGTGTTATCACACACATGCACACACAAAAAGGCAAATGCTGCTTCTCGGTTCGTGGTGGATGGGGAGAAATGCTGGATCAAAGGAGGGAGAGACGTGCTTTCCCGTCATAGTTTTTAGGCAACTGTATGTTTGCGAGCAAATGTGCTGGAGCTGAGCAGCTTGTCCTGTTAGCGGATCCATCGAGGGGAGAAAAAAGGAGGGATCGCCCGGCTGGGACCGGTGTCCTGCTGACAATGCCTTCTGGGTACCTTCAGGCTGGGGCGGAGGGGGGCGGGCTGAAGTTCAAGCAATTTGCAGAATATGTGTAAAATAAAGAGGAGCTTTTCCAGCGGCTGGCTTTGTGAAGCTGAATGGGTGCTTATGGCAAGGCGAGAGGGGGTAATCAGCCTTTTGCCCGGACTGTCCCGGAGGTGTTGTCTCGAAGCGTCTGCAGGGCGCCTTGCACTACCCGGGAGGGGAAGGCTTCTTTAGCATCTTTCGGGGGAGGGCAAGGGGGAAGAGTTAAAAGGAAACATGGGTTTGACTTTCCCGATAAGGCGACTGCGGCAGCCCCCTCCCACTTCCCAGCCCAGAGGATGTCTCCCGGTTATCTCCAGGTTGTCTGCACTTGCGGGGCTGTCGGCGGCGCCTGCGGCCGCGCTCCCCTGGGCGAGGGGCTACCGGCGAGGGGCTACCGGCGAGGGGCTGCTGCCGCCGCCCACCTGCTGCGCTCCCCCGCTGCCCCCGGGATGGAGGAGCCTGGAAAGAGGAAGGGGGCAAAGCGCGCAGGCTTCTCCTCCAGCGGGTCCCACCTTGGCGTCTGAGGGGGTCTCCACCGCCGGGAGCGGTGTGGTCGGAAGGCCCGGCAGGTCAGGGTCAGCTTTGCTTTTGCACTGGGTTGTCACTGCTGGAGAGGCAGCGTTTGGTTCGGTGTATCTTCTCGGCTGTCTGAGTCTGGCTACAATCTGGACGTGGAGGGCAGGCAGGGCTGCTAGTTCATCTCAAGGATGGGGAAAGTATTTTTTCTATTTCTTTTGTTGGTTTTGGGGGTTTTTTTGGTTTTGTTTTTATTTTAATCTCTGGATAGTTTCAGATGGGGAAAACTCTAGGCGTTTCGGTTGAAACTTTTTATATGGCAAAGGTTTTAATTTGAAGAAAACTAAGCAGTGCTTTAAGATAGTTTTGCAATAATTTTTTATTATTTTGTGAGGGAGACACAACATGCACCATGACATTCACTCTGTGCCCCAAACCAGGACTTGGAAACATTTAAAACAGGTGGTCAGTCTTAAAGTTAGATTTTTTTTTTTAATTTTTTTTTTTTTTTTTTTTTTTTAAGAAGAAGCACTTGAGGGGAGGCAGCCAGTAGTTAAAAGGTTAAATGTTTTTCCACTGCTGCTAGAATACAGACAGAGTCTTGAGATATTCATTGTTAAACTGTTTGGCCATATTTTATTATACTGCAGTATAGTATTATTGTTGGTAACTGATGTGTACAGAGTAACGCTGTGGTGCTCTTTCTAGGTATAATTGAAGACATTGTGTAGTCCTTGTAAGAAGCTTGGTTCCTGCTTGGGTTTTAATTGTAAAATATTGTTCTGGATTTTTGTGTAGGTAATTGGATTTTGGACCCACTTAAAGATATGATAAAGGCAAAACAAATATTAACTAATTTGGAGGGCAGTACTTGAAACTTTTGCGTATCTGAGTATGGAAGTTAGTTATTTACAAGTTCTCATCTTCTGGGTCTTTTACTGGGTTTCCATTTAAATTCTTAAGTCTGTGTCTCTACTTTGTAGTTAATGATCCTTTAAAGTAATATTCACAACCAAGTAGAATTCTTCGATGCTGGCATTGTTTGATTATATTAAGCATGCCTCTATCCCACAAGCCACTCTTGGTAATATTTACACTTTGAAACGTCTATGGAATTTTTTGCATGTTTTTAAGAAATAAAGCTGTGGTAGGGTTGCTTTTGTAGTATTGAGCCTTAAAATAACAATTGCAGTGGTGTACACAAGTATGACACTTAAATACTGGAGAGAGATATTTTTACTTGTGCTGTTGAAGTTTTTGGTAGCACTAAGTCATTTAATGTCTAACCTCAAACATTTTATTGCTATTTAGTGTTTTTCTTGGTACCATTGGTATTAAACTAAAATTTCCTATTTACATCATGTAAAGTTTAATGTGTAAAGAGACTAGCCTACCCAAATATTATCCAGTTTTAAACAAAATTGGAGAATTATATGTCTGTCATCAGCAGGTCACATTACACTTGCTAAATACTTGTGGGCTTTATTTATTTATTTATTTTTAATGTAAGTTTTTCAGTAGCCTGATGTGAAGAATCACTTCAAGTGACTGAAATGTAATTACTGTAAAGGCCATGGTCTAACCAGAAGATGGCCTGGGAAGCTGTAGCTAAGCAGGCATAATACCTAGACTTTCCGTAAGTTAAGATGCATGGACCTAGAACAGAATCCCTTTGAGCTCTCCACAGAAATAGGCAGAATAGGCCAAGGGAGGTGCATTCAGCTGACGGGCTCCTGCACTCCGCCCCAAATATGACTCCCTTTTTTTTAATGGCTGATGCATTTATTGATTGTGTGCGGTGCTGTGCGATCCTGCGGGCTGGCCTGAAAGGCCTGTTGGGGAAGAGCATGAGATGTGTTGCAATAGTGAATCCTCTCTTTGTTGCTCCAGGATTTCAGATGTGTTCTAAGCCTGCCGGGGTGAGCACGCTTCTGGGCACTGATGGAGACGAGAGCTCAGCACGGCAGCGGGTCGCAAGCCTTGCTACAGGCTCGGCGTGACAGCGGGAGACCGCACGGGGAGCCCGACCTGCGGGATGTCCTGATGCATCAGGTTCATGTCTTGTCGTTGGACCAGATCAGAGCCATCCGAAACATGAATGAGTACACGGAGGGACCTACAGTGGCTCCACGGCCAGGGGTCAAGTCCACTCCTCGGCTTGCAACCCAACCCAAAAATGAAAGGCCCCATGGCTTGCCCGAGCATCGTCATTTGAGCCGGGTCCAGCACACGCAAACACACACCTCTCCTCGGGTGCCTCTGTCCCGATCCATCAGCACGGTCAGCACAGGTTCACGGAGCAGTACACGGACAAGTACGAGCAGTAACTCATCTGAACACAGACTTCTGGGATCATCTTCGGGGCCAGTCACTGACGGGATAGTCCGTATGCAGCCCAAGTCTGAGCTCAAGTCAAATGAGCTGAAACCGCTGAGCAAAGAAGACTTGGGAGCTCACAGCTACAGGTGCGAGGACTGTGGAAAGTGTAAGTGTAAGGAGTGCACTTATCCAAGGACCCTCCCATCGTGTTGGATTTGTGACAAGCAGTGTCTTTGCTCAGCCCAGAATGTGGTTGATTACGGGACTTGCGTTTGCTGCGTGAAGGGCCTCTTCTATCACTGCTCTAATGATGACGAGGACAACTGTGCTGACAACCCCTGCTCCTGCAGTCAGTCACATTGCTGCACTAGATGGTCGGCCATGGGTGTGGTGTCCCTCTTTCTGCCTTGCTTGTGGTGTTACCTACCAGCCAAGGGTTGCCTTAAGTTATGCCAGGGCTGTTATGACCGGGTAAATCGGCCTGGGTGCCGCTGTAAACACTCCAACACCGTTTGCTGCAAAGTTCCCAATGTCCCTCCCAGAAACTTTGAAAAACCAACATAGCATCGCTAGCAAGAAATACGAAAGTAACAAGGATTATTTTAACCAACTATATGCAACCAACTAAGCTGCTATGGTCCTGGCACTGTAGTAGAAGGGTTGGGGAGATACTTTGCTGTTTGCAGTGAAATGCTTTTCTCTGTGTGTTTCATCTTAACTGATACGCTTGTTAGAATCCATCTAGTGGGATACAGAAAACAAAACAAAACAAAACAAACAAACAAAAAACAAAGAAAAAGGGATGCAGTACATTGTGACCCACATATTGCATAAGCTAAAGCAACACAGACACTCCTAGGCAACTCTATTGTTTGTGAATAGTACTTGCAAAATTTGTAAATTAGCAAATGACTCCTTTTTTTCATTGTTTTCTGCCAGAGATAATGTGCTATATTTTTGTATATACAATAATATTTTCAACTGTGAAAAATAAGTGGTGTCATAAGGCATGGCACAGTCACAAAATATTATACTAATATGTTGTACATTCGGAAGAATGTGAATCAATCAGTATGTTTTTAGATTGTATTTTGTCTTACGGAAACCTTCTATTACAAGACTCTGATTTCCCTTTGAACTTCCTGTATATTGTACAGTTACAGTAAAATTCAGCCTTTATTTTCTAATTTTTTCAACATATTGTTTAGTGTAAAGAATATTTATTTGAAGTTTTATTATTTTATAAAAAGAAATATTTATTTTAAGAGGCATCTTACAAATATCACCCCTTTTTATGAGGACATCATAGTTGCTGCAGATAAGGGGTGAACGATGCATATGTTCACTATAAAATAGAAAATATATTAACGTTTGAAATTAAACTGGGCTACTTGTCATTTTTCCCCCCCATTTGTTGTTCTGAGTTGGGAAAACTGGTACTACTAATTGCAAACTTCATGGTGATATAGTCACAGTGACTCTAATATGGAAATTAAAATAGCATTCTGAAGTGTATTTTTTTGTTGTTATTTACTGCTTCACCTGAAAATAATGCAGGAGTTTTGCTTCCTTCCTGTGCACAAATGTCCCATATACCGTTCTTGCAACAGAAAAGGCAAAGGGACATAGAAAAATGCATTAATTCATTCCAGACTAGGGCTAATAGTCACTGAAAGCTTGACCTATCCTATAAGTGATGAGCTTTTGTGCTTCAAATAGGAAATAAGTAATCATTCACAAAAAATGTTAGGCTTGCATGACTTTACTCAGAGAGGGAGAGGGGGAAAAAAAGAAGACAAAATTAATACAGTCAGTGCAAAAATCTTGCAGGATTATTTGTGAAAAGTAGAATAATATACCACAGGGAATGATAGATCTGAATGCAGTCCAGCCTTATGTCAAACATTTGCCTCACTTGTAAGAAGAAAGTTGCTTGATTTGTCATTTGTGGCGGTTACCTTCCACTGAGGTCAAAATCCTTTCACTGCCAAGTTTCCCACCGGAAGCCTAGAGAATGATTTACCTTTCTTTATTAACAAACTATCATTTCCTGTTCTGAGCATGTCTCTCCAAGTTTTGAGGTCTTAATGTTGAATTTTATTTATACATTTCTTAAACTGGCATTTAAGAAATACTTGTAAGTATTTTTAAGCTGACACTTAGAAAAATCTCACAGCCTTTTCTGAACCCTCTCCAACAAAAACAAGTTATAACTAATAAATTAAGAACTTACTAAAAGTTGAAAACCAGAGCATTGAGTAAACGTGAGATCTTTTTTCCCCTTAATTTTCATCTGTGATCCGGTGTTCGGGCTATTTTACATAGCTCAGTAGTATTCAGATGTCCTACACTCTGCATTTGTGTGTATTGGTTATCAATCATCCAGTGAAATTAAAAAATGCAAGTCCTGACTCGTTTGCAAAACAAATATAGCTGATACATGGGCTTTGTTAATTTTTTTTTCCTTACCTCTCTGGCGAAAAATGTAAGCTGTTTTTATTTTCCTCCCTACACCAGCTGTCTGATACTTTGGTATACAAAGACAAGCAGTATATATTTAGCCTTCTGTGTGGAATTTGCCAGAAGAAAGTGGCTTATGTTACATGAGTAATTTGTCCATATTTAAAGTGCATCAATATATTGTGACTGAGTGTTGGGGCATATATGTGAGACTGTACTTGGCTGCTGGTAAATAGAGATTTTTATTATTTATTTATTTTTAGAAATTTTGTTCTTGAACCAGTTGGTAACCATCATATGTTTTCATTCACTGAATATAATTCTTGAATTAGATTAGGTGCTTATGCCTAAACGGTCCTGGGTTAGTCTTGCTGATTGAAAGCAAACGTGGGAATAATCAAACAGTCCATTTACTGAGGGAATCTTTGACCTTAAGACTTTATTTTGAAAACCCAAAAGCCCCACTGATTTCAGTAGACAGTAAATCCAGTCTTTTCACTGTAGTGATGAACTTGACAATAATGAAGGTGAGCCTTGTCTTTTCGGAGACTTACATTTCGGTCAAGGTATCTCTAAGGAAGGCCGGAGGTGAAACTAGAAAATTGCAGTATGTTTGAGCAGTGTAGCAGTGAAGAAGGGTGCAACTCCTAGATCAAGTCCAACGCTAAAGTTGTAGGCTTGTTTTGGTTTGCACTATGGCAAATGCTTTTATTACCAAGGTTCAAAGGGAATTCTTGTGTCTTCTTGTTGATAGTGAAATTTGAAGCTGGTCTTGACATTAAATGCTGGTTGTCACCTTCCACTTGGTTCTTAATGAGGATAAATAGTGTCTCCCCACATCCAGGTAAGCCCAGTACCAGTGAATTGGGTTGGATGTATGACATGGGACAGAGGACATATGGGAGGGTGGCATTAGGCACCTCCTGTGGGCTAATTATGGTGCTGGGGTCCAGGCTTCAGATAGTACGCATTACCACGTGAGTGCAGCAGGCTCTGAAAAGCTGGCTAGTGTGTGTCAGTTAACAGCCTAATATTACACCTAATTAGATAAGGCTTACTATTCTAAATGAAACAAAAATCTTGCCTCAAAAAAGATTAGATTGTTCTAGAAAGAATTAAGAGGGCTTTTCAAGTGGATTGAGATAATGTTATTAAAGCATGCCTACTCTGTCCTTTGAGATAGGGAAGTGGATGTCCAAGAAAGGAAACTTTTCCATACATGGGTTTTGAGGATAACCATGAAAGTCATCGCAGATAGGTATATACACCATGCAGGCCTTCCATTTTAGACAGTTATTAAACCACGAGAGAGTAAACCCTTATTACGGTTCCATTTCTTGTGTTGTTGCTTTCGTGTCTGACCATCAGATTATAAAATCTGACATCCCTGTAAGGCTTTCTTAAAGTTAGAGACCTTCAGGACTGGACTCATAGTTGACTATAGTAATGGAAGCAAACAGCTTTTTTCAATTTTTTTTTTCCCTATAATGTGAGCCTACAAATAAATACCTCAAATTTGCTTCTGCAGTAACTTAAGAGTGTCTCTACTAATATCCTCAAGCAAATTTTTATTTTGCTCTTTAATGATCTGAGGCTCAATTATAATTTCTTCTCTGAGATAGTGATCATAGCAGTGAAAAAAAGAAACCTGGATTCAGGTGGAGAATAAAAAGGTATAGCATTTAGACGAACATAAAATACATACTTAAAGGGTTTGAGATCATATTCAGGTGAGTATTTACATATTACAATATTCAAATCTTCAAAAGCCAAAGTTCTCCAAATGAGGTGCTGCAGCGGTTAAGTGGTCTTGATGATTGGCACAGTAGCTTTTTTAAATATTTTTTTTTTAAAAACTGTCAGCTTGTGTGAGGTGGAAGTGACCTGGCAGTAGCAAAGTACTGACCACTTATGCACCGTGCATAACTTACCCTTTTTTTTTTTAAAAAAAAAAAAAAAGTACAGTTTTGCCTGTATTACCTTTTTCACTTTTGGAAAAATATAATTAATTTGTGTGATGTGCAATCTTGAGTCTTATTCTTAAATGGCAGGGATAATAGAATGCATTTCTGTACTGCAGCAGAATGTTCAATTATTTTTAGCAATCGGTTGTTGAGGAAGACAGATTTGTACAGTCTGTCTTGTCTCAGATGTTCCTAGATGGGTGCAGGTACAGCGAGTAACAGTGATCTCATTTGCTGAGCCTAATTTCTCAGTCAGTCACTGGAGCAGAGACCCAGAAAGAAATTGGCTGAATATGAGAGTACGCTTGATTGAGTAATGTATGAATAGTACTGGATGTATTTCTTACTGAAAATGTCAGCAATGACATTTGGCTCATCTAAAATAAATGATTAGAAGGTTGGGGTTGCAGGTAGACTACATTGTGACAAAGCACACCAAATCCTTACCAACAAAAATATTCATTTTTTTCCTGTCTACACAATATGATTTTAAACTAGAAATTAAGAAATAAAAATCGATGAAATCGGGACACTTACAGGAAAACTGTGCATATCCATACTGCATATATATACTTTGCCTTTCAAAAATAGTGTGTGTTTCAATCTGAGGAGACCCCCTGTGGTAATCTTACTTACTTCTCTTCATATTTCTTCTTTCTGGTCCCTGCTTCTCCCCTTGACCTTTCCTAGGCATAATACACAAAGTTTTACTGCCACTTACTAGGACAAAAGGTGAAACAGGAGGATAAAACATGCTTTCCTCATTGGTATTCGCTGTGTCTAAAAGTTTAAGACAAGGTGGAAAAAATGATTACCTTGCTGTACTTGTCCTGCATTTTAGAGAGATAAAATGGGGTTTTTTCCACATTTTTTTTCCATTCATGGGGCATTGAAATTCAGGGTTTCAGAAAACAGTCTATTTTCATTTCTTTAGTGTGATTTTTATTACTGGGGAAGGGCTTTATGTGTTTTTAAAGAGTTCCCTTTTGTTTTAACGTATTGGCACTGTTTTTCAGAGGACAGGGATTGAGGTCTTACTACCACAAAAGCATAATCTGCTTGTTCATCTGTCACAGGGAGTGTTCAGAAGAGAGCTGATGCAGTTACCTTCAGGCATGAGTAGCAATGATTGCACTTGAAACAGGGTCAGGGTGGGAGGTTCAGCTTTTTCAACAGATACTGTACCACATTTCTGAAGTATTTCTTCTGTCTTTTTTTTTTTTTTTTTTTTTTTTTTTTATGCCTAAAATTTTCAAACTTTTAGTTTAAAATGGATCGGTTCCCATTTCAGTAAGAGTTACCAATAATCAGAAGCTTTTACAATGTATCCTACTATTATATAGGATTACCTACTGGTATTTTGATAGTTAGGAGTTTAAGTTACGTTTTAAAACAATCTTGTCAAAGGAGATAATCTGTTTTAAAAATGAAAGAAACTGGATAATCAGAGTAGCTCTGCTTTCCTGGAAGCCTGCTGCATAATTATAAAACCACTTGCTGCACCTGAGATATGTTAGGAGACAAGGCACTTGATGGAAATCAGATGTTGCAGACACAAGTTTGACTCCTTGACAAGATTCTGTAGACATGGATGTATCAGGATGGATCACCAACTTACAGACCTTGAAAAGGTAGGGTTTTAAAATATCTTTTTCACCCATATTTTATTTTGATCAAGAACCAGTGTATGTGAACCAATCATAAAATGTGTGGTTGTCAATATGTTTGCTGATAAAGGAATATCTTGGTACTCTTTCAGTGTGTCTCAAAAAACAAACAAATGGAAAATTTCTAAATCACCATTCAAACCTTAACATCGTAGTCTTCAGAAATTAAGTCAAACATCAGGGCTATAGCAACCCATGTTTCAAAATTAGTTGTAATGTAAGTTAAATTCACTAATTAAAACTTACTTTAGTTATAGACAGAGAGTTCCATTTCAGGTCTAAGTCATTTCAGACCTTTTTCATTTCCTCTTTAGTGCAGTTTTTATCAGTTACTTATTTTCTTAAAGCATTAATATTATGTGAGAGGCACATAAAAACTGGTGTACCACAAATTGTCAAATGCACACATTGAACAAAGTTATTTTTCCCTCATTTCTTTTGCATATTGCAGAGAGGAAAAAAATCAAAATTGTTTTGCTTGCTTTGGGTCATTTTGTTCAATTATTGTAGAGAGACTGATTACTTAATGGAGTGTTCTATGCATTTATTTTTTTTCTTTCCCCCCTGGTGTATTTGGCACTATGAAAGTAGAGCAGTTAAGGGACCAAGAATGCACTTTGGGTACTTACCTAACTGCAGCTGCATTGAATAGTAAAGAAAAGCATAAGTGTCAGTGCTTTATTGCAGAGCTCACTGAATGCAGTGTGAGAATCTCATAATATTCATAGAATCACAGAAAGGGTTGGAAGACACCATAAAGATCTTCTAATTCCATCCTCTCTGCCAGGTTGCTCAAAGCTCCATCCAATCTCTTTGAACACTACCAGGGAGGGGGCATCCATAACTTACCTGAGCAACCTGTTGCAGTGTCTCACCACCCTCACAATAAAGAATTTCCTTCTGTTGTCTAACCTAAATCTACCTTTTTCAGTTTAAAGACATTACTCCTTGTCCTATTGCTACATGCCTTTATAAAAAGTCCCTCCCCAGCTTTCTTGTAGGTCCCCATCAAGTATTTGAAGGCTGCTATGAGGTCTCCCTGGAGCCTTCTCCTCAAGGCTGAACAACCCCAACATGTAATGAAATCTAACATGAAATGTAATCTAAGTATTAAAATATCCATAAGTAATGCTATATAATAGTAGGCTACATTGTAAAAGGCAGCAGCTTGTGAAGGCAATCTAAATGCATGCTGCCTACTTACTACTGTCAGTCCTGTTCTTGGGGAACAAGGCATTCCTCTTCCACACACATGGAAGAAGATTGCAAATTGTTCTGAAAGTCATATGGGGAGTAAAGGAGGGTAGGTTTCAGTATAAAAAAATAACTTTACATCAGGACTGTGCCTGAACTGTTCTCTACTTCGGACATAAAATCACAGTAGCAAGTCTGAAAGTGTGTGATAGTGTCCCTGGCCACCTCTGTACTAGTAAATCAGACAGTAGGTGGAAACGTTCCTGGACTGGAACATTGCAAGGGATTGCAATTGCAATTGCCCATGCTAGTGAAGTGTTAAGACTTTCCCTGGTTTGAGTTAAGCATGAACCGAAAAGTATCCTCCAAAGCTATCCCCAGCACATTTCAGGAGTCATAATATTCCAGGGCTGTCCCAAAAAGTCAGCTTGCCAGCAGCTTCCCTCTTCAAGAGTTTATGGGAGTTGCCCACCATGGACACTGTCCTTTCAGGGCCAGCTGGATGTGGTATCCAGGAACATTCTTGGGCACTTTTGATTTCAGTCCAGGAGGAAGGAGATCCATCCCAAAGGAAATTTCACTCACAAAGGAAGCCATCATCATGAGTCTGGATGACATAATCTAATCACCAAGTAGTAACTTAATTCCACAGAAGCAACATATTTCAGGTTTTTTGTGAAAGGAGTAAGGCAGTTAGCAACATAACTTGTTAGACTTGGGAGAAAGGGGCTCTTTTCCCAAAATAGAGTATCTACCTAATATTATATCTCAATATTGTGAATGAAGCATGAATCTGTAATTTTTATTTTCATTTGGGCAGTGGCACTTTTTCTTTTTACATTCTTTAAGTATCTACTGACAAGTCATAAAGACAGAGTTTTCCCTATATTTATCTTTCATATGTCACAACACTTAAGTTTGAAGAATGAATGGAGTTGGTATGTCTTGCTTTTGGATGTTACCTACAACTTGAAAAAAACAATCATGAAAATTAGTTTCCTCCCATGACAATCACTGTAACCTCATGTTTCCACAAGATATGGAAAGTGTTCTCTCTTTTTTCCTTTTAGCTCCATTCTCCCTTAGCCCCCAGGCTAGCGAGTGGGTGGCTTATGGAACCTTGTGATTGCTGAGTGATTTTGCAGGCTTTCAAACAGAAAAAATCAGTGTGCAAAGTATTGCACTTGAGTTTGCCATCCAAGAGAACAGATCTCACTAACGTGTTCTAAATGTATACATAATATGCATAATATGTTTCTATATACACACAGTCTGAGAGAAAAGGACTGTCACAATTTGCCCCTTAAAATACTTTCTTTAGGAAAATGGAACAACACAGACTTTTTTTTTTTTTTTTTTTTTTTCCCTTTTTTAAAGTTTATAAATTAAGCTAAATGAAATATTATGATGGAGAGACAGCCTGTTCAGTTTATTAAATGTGGCCAGGACTTGTGCTGTTTACATTTCACATAGTTTTTATCCAAAGACCTCACTTCAGCTGAAAGATTGGTGGGTGAAATGCCTGGCCTCACTGGAGGCAATGACAAAATTCTCCTTGACCTCCTTGAAACTTTGTATAGACAAGAGGTGAATTCCTGAATATGTACTGATTGAACATACACTTGAATGGGTATCCTGGGAAAATCCCAGCTGCCTAGGGGAATCAAAAAAAGTTAGTAATTGCACAAGACACACTTTTGAATCAAGGAATAGTTACCTTACTTTAGGATTTTTAACCTTCTTTCTGATCCTACTTAACTTACTCTACAACTAAGATGATTTATTCCTGCGACTAAGTATATATTCAATTTCTTTCTTTAGGCACCAATCTTTAAGATTTTGTGGGTATATTCTATTTTGGGAGTTAATTCTATTAATTGTGCTGCAGATGCCTGTTAGGCTTTTTACTGAGAGACTTGTGCTGATACAAGCATGTGTATAGACTCTTCTCCGTTTGGTTCAGTTTACTTTTGTCAAACCTTTCTTTATACCAGAGCTGCAAGTTTCACTTCAGTTTAGCTCAGTTTTTGCAAAAAAGTCTAGGGGGAGAATTTGGTTTCGCTGACTGGTTCATTCATACTAAAAGTATCTGCACAGTGTTTTGTGACAATATTACTAAATTTGCAGTAAAAGTATTTAATATTAAAGAGCTATAAGCACTACCTGAATTTAAATAAATGAAAGCATGCTTAACATAAATTGCACTGAGCTGCTCTCAGACAGAAATATCTATGTGCACTAGCATTGTTTTGATCTGAGATGCCCATTAAGATGGGCAAAATATTTTTACTGTTGCCACTTCTGTATTTCACTTTATATCCCCTGTATGTCTATCCACATCACAATTACATCTTCTTTAGAGGAAATGAGGAATGGAAGGAAAGAAGCTACCATGAAATGCTCTTCGTTTCCCCACTCCCTGCAAGAGTGCATCTGCAGAGTGAGTGGGGTGCATCTCCCCTGTACTCTGTATTTTGTATGTTAAAGTCTCCCAGGCGTGGTATTTTGGTCCAGTAAACAGAACAGATTGTTTCCACTCTCTACTTTCAGTTAGAAATGAGTGGTGAAGATGCTAGTTTTCTTATTGCTAATCGGAGATAATATGGTGACTTTCAAAGGCTTTGTCAGTCCCCGAAGAGCAATGAGACAAGCTCTCAGGCAAATGCACAGAAAGGCAGATTCCCAGCTCCTTACTATTTATGAACTGCTTTAGGAGAAGACTTCATCAGAGGGTGAGTGGTAAAAGTGAGGAGGAGTGCACAGATGTGATTGGTTATATAAACCAAGTATGTGAATCTCTTGATGATGCCAAACCATTTAAATATTATTGAAAAATACAGCAGATTTCTGAATGTTGAAAAATGTTAATGTATGCGAAGAAGCAGAAGAACCCAGCAGATTAACCTGTTATTTTGGATAAGCACAATTAGTTTATGATGGCTGCAGCTGTGCTACAAATAAAATGTTTGGGTTATAAGTAAGTTACATCCTGGTTTTCAGGGGAAAAAAAAAGGAGAAAATACCCCATCTAGATACATGAGGGCTGTAGTAGCAATGGCCACGAGCAGCAATGGCCATGAAATAGTGACTGTGGAGTTTACTGTTCATTTGGTTTTACTGAGAGGATCAGTCCCATAGTACTACAGACACTAGTAGACACAAAAAGCTCTTATTTCTAAATTTAGGAACTTCAACCTGAATTGTTCACATATGATTTAGACATCTCATGTTGACGGCATGAAAGGTATTGTGTTTGGGGTTTTTTGTTTGGTTTTTTTTTCTGGTGAAGGCAGGCTACAGCATGCACAGAAAAGAAAAAAGTGCTATATTTTCTACCCATTTCAGAGAAATGCAATAAGGCTGGGACAAGGAAACATCAGAGATTAAAAAAAATCATTGAAGTGAAAGGTTTTTTGTGGTTTTGGTGCTTGTTTCCTTGGTGAGGTGGGTATTTTTTGCTGATTTTTTTTTTCCATTGTTTGTTAGGTTTGGTCTTTCTTTCTTAAGGGTCCTGATCTCCTTCAGGTCTTTCTTTTAGTAATTTAACTGAGGCCCAGATTCTCAAGTTGGGTAAAGCAACCTGGTTCCACTAAAGGTAGTGATGTTCTGGTGATTTGCTCTAGCAGAGAATCTGACCTAAAAAAATGTGTTACACAGTAGAATAAGTATCTAAAGATTTTTATCATCTGTTGTTTCTTACTGCATCTTTGTGGAACAATAGCTTTCATGATAACTCAAGACAGTTCAGATTCCTTATTTATAATACTTCAAGGGCTATTAATTATTACATTCAAGATGCTCACACAAAAGGAATGCATTCAATTCAGTCACTTAACTTTAGGATCCTGGGATCACTTGAGTGTTCCCAGAGTTGTTATGAAAAAAGCAGAACCCCTGCAAAAGGAAGAAAATTGGTCATTTCAATTTACATGCAGCAGTGTTTTACATTTAAAAAATTACTTAAAGCATACTTTGTGTGGCAGACAGTTATGCTGAGCCTGGTTATTGCAGAGTGAATTATATTTTTCAAGAATGATTCATCTGTCTTATTTTAAAGGCTGCCTTGAATTCTGGTCATTTCTATAGATACTGCAATTCATAGTCATTAGTAAGCTAGTTGTTTGATCTAACCTCAGCTACCTGTTGCTAGCTGTGAATGGAAGAATTTATTTTTAGTGTGAAACCACAATATGAATATTTTCCACTCGGAAAGTATAAAAACCCCTTTAAGTAAAAATTTTACTCTTTCGCTGTGATGTGCTGTGGCTCTGATGTCAGACATACAGGGTTCTTCTTACAGAAAATCCTTTAAAATGCCTGATTCTCTATTGAAGCTGACAAGAATTTCCTCCACTTAACCCCTTCAGTGCCCCCAGGCGTTCATCTCACATCAAACAAAAGAGAGCTCCTATACCTCCTAGATGGGGATGATGGGTTGTTGCCAAATCCAAGATGAAAAAAAGAGACTGAGAAGAAACTTTGGCTCTTGGGCGGTCAGGGAGGAGGTTTGTGGGCAGGCTTACGTATGTGAGAGAGCCAGCATCTCTGGAAAACTGTGACTTTACGACTGCACAGCCACTAAAACTGCCCTGCTGAAACGAGAAAACGGGAGCTTACATTTTGACATGGTGTAGTTGTGGGGTGTTTGTTGAGCTGGGCTCTTTAGGGATAATTTTGCTGTTTCTGCAAGACTCAGAGGTAGAAAAGATCAGTAATTTAGGCAAGTATCACCTCTGCTTAGTAAGAGTCAATGCATTAACCATGGTAGAAAGCAACCTACAGGCCCTGAGCACTTGAATCCTGTAGTTAATTATTGAGAGTCTCTGTGTGAATCTTGTGCACTACAGAACCCCTTGACCAGTCTGCTCAGTTAAGTAAGGTGACATGAAGGATTATAACTGGAGTTATTAAAGCTATTGTTCAGTGAAAGGATGGGCAGACTAAGTCACCCAACATAAACGATTCTTGCAAAAGGATAAGAATCTGAAGCCTATATAATCCAATTGGTCTATACATCAACTTCTCATTTTTTTCCATGAAACACTTGAATTGCACTAGACATGGGATGGAGCAACAACGTTCAGAATCCAAAAGCCTTTGTTCTTTTGCTTGGTTTATAATTTTGCAAGCAAGTCTCATTTATAACACAGTTAAAACTTGAGACAAAAGGTGTTATTTCAGCTAAAGGGAGAAAAAATGGAAAAGAAGAATATAATGTAGTTTAAAAATTAGAAGATTTTCTAGTTCATACTTGATGCTCAGTTTGTTTTAAGAACAAGGTGTAGTTCCTAAGCTTTGAATGAGAGCCTGGTTTTCACAGAACATTAGGGCTTTCAGGTGATTGATGGGCTTTGGTCACTGTTCACCACTGAGTTTTTACCATCCTAATTAGAGAGGCTACTGGCCTTGCATGCTTTAGGTTGTCACCACATTTCCACAGCTTAAAAAAAATTTAAAAATAATTTGTGTATTTCTTTGATGGAGGTAGTTGAGTTCCTCCCTCATACTTGTGATGGCTCGAAAGTTCACATTTTGTCCCCTTTACCAGGCCAAAAGAAAGAAGGAATAGATGGTTTAGTTCTGTTAGCTCAATTAATTTATCTTTGCTGAAAAAGGCTGTTGTCTTTGTGTCCACACAAGGGCAAAAAAGTGTATATTTTTTTACCAACTGCTCACTCACACCCAATCATTAGCATAATGTAAAATGTTAATGTGGTCCAAACTGGTGGAATTTCAGCACACGTGGTTTGGTCATTCATGCTACCAAGAAAATGTTTACCATCTCTACCAATGCATGCTAAAAGCTGCGTCTGCACTCTTAACACTGTGATTTTACCATCTGACAAGTAGAAAATGTTTGTTTGAAAAGTACAAGCAAGTAAGCACCATTCCCCAACCAATTTTCTTAGAGAAGACAAGAACTGGTCTTTCAGTTAACATCTTCAAAGATGTTACTAACTGTCTTGCATTTCATATCTGTGCCTTAGAAAGCAGAAGACTTTGCTTTCATAAATCTAAACATTTTTTGTCCACCTGACCATCTACAAGGAGTTTTTCCAGGTACTCACAACTTCATTGCCCAAGCAGGATCTGTTTGACTTTTTACCTCAAAACAGAAAGAGATGGAGAGAGCATTTCAGGAGAACCACCCTCCTGGCTGCAGGAAGGAAGAAGTAGCAGGAGTACACCTCACTGTGCTTCCTACAGAACATGATGAGTAAACATCCTTTTTGGTAAGCTATGTAACCTTACCACAGGACTGTAAATATTTTTTATAATTACATTTTTTTTTTTTTAATTCTTACTTTTCAGTGTGATTGTGAAAGAGTAATCTCTGCTTTCAGATCATGCACAGAAAAGAATTTTAGCCATGGTTAAACCCTGCATTCAACTTCCTCCTGTTTATAGGGACTATAACTGCAGGCTTTTTTAGGGATTATACATTTTTAAGGACTATAATAGCCTAATATTTTGTATTTGCCTGCTAGACAAAGACTAGAAAGGGAAGGACATCCAGTAACGGAACAGTCTGCTCATGGGTATATTTAGGAACTTCTTTCTTTCAAGAAGAGGCAGCCAAGCTGAGATGCATTCGTAATCAGGAGTTAGTAGATAAGATACATAAGGCAATATTCAGGGACAAACAGACTTCACAACTAGACACAGTCCCATCAACACCCATAATGATAAACAACTTAGAGGGACCAACAGCAACCTGCTTTTGGACTGCTTTAACCTCCTTCATTTTTGTAAATTTGGTGTTAAAAAGTGAGACGCGCACCTTCTGTGTCTTGAACAAAATCCTTGAACAAAAATTAAAATGAATGGAGGGCTGTGTACATACAGTCTAGTATCTTAGCACAACATTGGTAGATGTAAGAGGGGTAGGAAAGGAATAGACTGCAGACAGTGACCGTATCTATGTGTTTTTTTCCTAAATAGCATCTCATCTGTCACCATCAGAAACTGCATCCAAATATATACTGTGATGGATTTTCCTGAGGTAGATCTAGGGGAATTACTGTGACTGCCTGTGTCACTTAGCTGCAGTTTACTACAGCCCTCCAAAGCTCACATGGCTGTCCATCCTTTTCCATCTTTTCTCACAGATTATGCTGGAAACTTTATGATATAATGAAAAACAACTCATGAAGTTGTGCTGGACCTGTGATTTTTTTTCCCAGTGTGGATAGACATAGTGGACAGTGGGCATAGATGAAAATTCTTTTGCTAAATATGTTGACAAAGTAATTTTCTACAGTGTTCTTAAGGAAAATTTTTCACTAAAGTTCTGCTTTTCAAATGGTTAAGTTAATGGGATACTTCAACCAATGTTCCTCAGAAAACCCAACAACATGAACCTAGCTATTTAGCTATAGCAGTTTTGATCTATTTTCAGCTTTGCCAAATGGAGAAAACCACATAAAATTGGTCATATTTTTAATATATAAACTGTTTGAGTGAGATTATATTGTTAAAGTGTAGAAGTAAAATACCAGAAAACATTTTAGCACAGTTTTAGTAGTTTAATGTTCTACACATTAGCTTTTCTGTGCAGAAACATGGTGACATGAGACAAAGTTGATGTGCAGACATAGTAGGAGAAAAAAATTATGGTTTCTCAAGGTTTAGTTTTGTTCAGGTCAGAATCACATGTGTTGTAACGGGAACTCTGAGATCCAGGATGGACTTTGATGTGATCACCCAGTGCCTACTTGTCTCTAAGACTGGCTCTGAACCTACTCTCCCCCTTCAGCAATAGTGTTTTAATGAGTAAATGCATAGTCCTCAGAGCTATCAGGTCATTAACTGAACTGACAAAACCTAAAATTATTATAGCCCAAATTTTTGCTCCCCACAGCTCAGTTAGGAAATAACTCTACATTTTAGAGGCAGGTGTTTTCTAAATATAGGCTTTTAAAAAATATTAAATCTTTAATAAGGAATTTTAAGTGTAAATGTAAATTGTGGATCTCTCCTCTCCCTCTCCTCTCCCTGGCCTTTCTTTGTCTTGCTTTGCCTTAACTAAAAATATTTCTTTAAGAAGTCAGGACACAATGGATCCCTGGATAGGTGAAAATCATCTCAGCTCAGATGTCCACACCTCATGCTTCTATTTCTATACTCACCACCTTCGGGCTTCCTTGATCTTTCATGTATATAAATGTAAAATTGACATTTGTGACAAGTGCTGATTCACAGTGCATCCCTATCCTATGTAAAAGTGTAACTGCTGAATGGTTCTGCATCCATTTTGCAAGTGGGGTGCTGCGAATGGCACCCCATGGCACAGCATCCTCCTTGATTTTATCAGGAGCAAAAGTGCTTCAAGCACACCAGCTGTGTAAATCAAAAGATTCCAAATATAGGTCCAAGACAAATATGCATCGAAAAACACCTCTTTAATGCACTGAATAACCAGTGTAGGTGCACCTGTAGGGCACAAGCTGTATGGACTACTTAATCTAATTTTTATTCATCTGCGTTAGGATGAACTGAATTAATTAAGAAAGGAGTGTATGTGATTAGTGTAAATAGAGATATCTATACTCTAAGGGTTAATTAAATTTAATCTGGTGGGGTGCTTCTTTTTACAATAAGATTTTGTCTACACATTCAATATATAAGACATTGTGTTGAAACTATTTTACTAAGTGTTAATTTGCACAATGTTTGGATATGTAAGACCTGTTGTTTTTTTCAGTTCTTTTATCTACCTGATATGTCATCTAATTCCATAACCAAATCTAAGCAACATTTTACCATTTTGTTTCTTTTAAAAGCAAAACTTAAGATTAATATTCCTAAATTCTGTATTAATTTAGAAAGAATTAATTCAGAGCAAGCTCTGTGTTAAATGCTTATGTTTCTACATGGAAGAATTGTCTGTGATATTCCCATGCGTCTGGCATGACCATCAGGAGTGGGAGGTGGGACCCAGGTGTGCCTGGATGTACCTACACACAGTCAACTGAGTAGTCAGCAGACCAGCAGTCAGGAGGTTCACTGCACCTTTTAAATCATCCTGAAGAAAATCTCTGATTTTGAATAGATGAATAGCACTCTAGACTCCTTCGACTGGATTGACTGGGTCTCCACTGACTTAGCTTAGACACCTACATGTATTGCTTCCTAACATTAGATGTCTGAATCTTGAACAGAATCCTACCCATATTGCATCACGTTCTTACTTGGTTAATCATCTCACTTGACTATATGGCATACTAATTCAGAAATAGAATGTGAATTCCTTATTTTATCCACTTCAATGGCATTGCCATTTTTTAACTGTTACAATTACAATTGGTTTATAGTTCTAATGATTCTGATGATTTTCCATGATCTTTTATTCTTTATATTTAGTGTTATATACTAAACATACATTAAAGCTGCATATCCCACTTCTCCTCACAGTTGTATCTCTGGGACTGAACAAACCTGATTTTGCCAAAAATAATTCCCTGAGCACAGCTTTTATGGAGGGAACTTCAGTAGAAAGTTGTTTCATGGCTTATGAAATACAGAGTCCAAGAGCAGTGCTGGTAAAATTTTTCCAGGCCTGTAGAAAAAGGCAGAGCTATACAGAATTGCTTAAGATCATTTAGTGTAATCATCTACAGTAAGAAGGACTAAATGTACTGCAACTATTCCTTGCAAATATTTGCCTAACCTGTTCCTAAACAATCCTAATGAAGGATTTCCTGCTGACTACCTGTTCTAATGTTTTGCCTACTACATAAAGGAAGGTTATTATTACCTCTTTCTATGGGCTTCTGATTCTTGAAAAAAGAAGGAAAAAAAAATATCTTCCAGTCAGGTGCACATACTTTTTATGGTGATTACATCTTGAACATCCTGTGGAAATGCTTATGTCTACATTGACTGCAGTGGAACACCATTGTCTCACCACAAAAATGTAAGACCAGCCACTTCTAGTCAGGCAAAAGATCCATATCACCTTTTATTTTACTCCTTACAGAAGCAGGAGATATATAAAAACACTGTAGCTGGTACAAATGCTACCTTGGGTACTCTGTCCCATTACTGAGCAGCTTTCAATCCAGAAACTTCGTGCATCCAATCTTGTGTTTTATGACCTTTAATGACTTGTCTGTTCAACTCCAAAGCCTACCATCTTAGACCATTACAAAATTATTGTCTGCTATATCCTTCAGCAAGGAGTTCCACTGCTAGACTAAAGCAAGCTTTTAGCTGGCCAAAGAAGGTAAGATTAATTTCACCCTGAACACTTGCAAACTGCTTGTTATAGATGTATTTCAGCATCTTCATGAAGGCTGAAGGTACACTGACTGATCTATACCTTGATCTATAATTCCTTGATTGCATTGCAGTACTTAACCTGGACTATGAGCCTCTCAGCAGGGGTTATTAGCTCAGGTGTAGTGCAAAGCAAATTCATCTAACTGGGTGCATCATCTAACTGGGTGCATGTTTCTTGCATCTCTGCACCAAGCTTCACTGTTCTCTGTAGGTATTTACTGTGCTGCTAGTGCTGCAAATGCTATTGTTAAGTTGTGGAAAAAAATATTGCTAAATTGGTTTCTTTGTCTTTGCAGTTCAAATTCCTGGAAGAATTTTCAAGAATGATGTGGTAGACAAGAATCATGGCAGTGTCATCTTTCTGCTCTAAGGCACATATAGGAGTAGCAGCAGACTTATGGCTTTAGAGATCTTCTCATGAGGAAGGAGACTAACCTCAGTATTTGGGGCATAATCCATGCAGATTTTTTATCGATGTTTCATGAAATGTTCAAGACCCTCTGTATCTTACTCAGTTTTGCATCGTTGCAGTTTTATTTTGTGTCTACCTCTCTGTTGTACTGTTTAAAGCTTTCTGTGGTCTCTTGCAATATGTAAAAGTTTTCCCTTTTTTATTTTCAGTTCCTATTGGCAGTGCTAAAGCAGCAGCCTTCCCAAATC
This sequence comes from Florisuga fusca, assembly GCA_038090715.1. NCBI lineage: Eukaryota > Metazoa > Chordata > Aves > Apodiformes > Trochilidae > Florisuga > Florisuga fusca. The sequence continues at coordinate 37,443,000 of JAAWXA010000003.1, forward strand.
TAAAATGATTAGAATTGCATCCTGCTCAGGGAGGGAAACATAGGACAGCCATCAAATCTAATGTCAAGCACAAACCCAAGGTGTACTTAGTGACACAAAATGCAGTTAAGGTTAGATGCACTGGTGGAATCTGGCTGGGTAAACCACGTTTGTAACTCCTTTGCACAGCATCAAAAAGCAAGGAGGATAAACCAGTTTATCTGGTCTATTGATTTCTTGTTGCTCTGAATCCTGATACTTTGATTTTTTTGGCTTGAATCTTTATGCTGCAAAAAGGGTGAAACTGATGCTTGGGGCCATCTCCCTAGGGGTAATGTATGGATCAGGTATGCAGGCTGCTGGCAGAGGATTTTCTAAGGTAAGTCTGCAAAACATGCAGCTACAGGTCTCCCTTTAGGAAGGGTTTCAAACCCACCTCTCTCATTTTACATGTTAAATGTGGCCTAGAGGAACATCCACCCACACCAAATGGAAAAGCCAAATTTTCTTCCAGTTCCAAAAACATTATAGCCATCTGCCAAATGACATTTCTAATTCTTCCCGTAAAAAATGGAAAGCTAAACAGAAGCATCACCCTTACAATAAATCCATTCCAAACTCTTCCTGATTTATTCCAGATCTGCTGCATTTTGGTGAGGCTGTTAAATAATACCCGCTTTTGTTCTCCTCACGGGGCTTACTTCGGAATGTATTTTATATGTATGTTCCTTCAGAGACTTTTAAAAGTGCTCTAGAAATGTTAAAAAGGCAAAGTTTGACTTCTGATACACATGTTCAGTTCCTATTGACTTCAGTGGGGAATTTCAGCCAGGAATAGACCACAGCGTAGGAAGCATTTATTTAGGCACACTAAGGAAAATTAGTAGTTCTGAATAAATGTTAGTATTTCCATAAACTACAATGAAATGTAAGTATCTTATTTCATTTATTTTTGTTTTAATACAAGAAAGAGATAAATGAATAAAATCGGTTTAGGAAATGAAAGGAATGGTGAAATGAAGAAAGCCACAAAAAATTTCTCGTTGGGAGGTTTTTTAAGGACTAATTAATCACATCATCACACAATAGATGTATCATCTCTAAGATGTACGTAAAGGATAAAGCTTTAACTCCTTTTTTACTGCAATGAGATTCTTCAAAATAGTCCAAACATATATTACCATAAAAAAATAGCTCCCAAGATTTTTTTTCCTTTATTTTATAAGGACCTTGAAAAAGCTGTTTTCACCTGTGTCTGTGGTGCCACAATTTGTTCTGGAAGGTTTTTGCAGCTTGACTACTTGGACAAGCACGAGAAGATCCAGGATCCTCTGGCTATGCCCTGACCTGGTCAGGCAGAGACAGCTCCTCTCCAAAGCCAAGTAATTGCACTGGGGTTGGTCAATCCTGCTTGTTACCTCAAAATACAAGTGTCATTTGAATGTGGCTATATATGACTTTGGATCAGAGCTGGCTCATGTCTGGCCATTTTGAAGAACAGACAAACAAGCTTGCATCTGTCTGTACCCGTCCCTGTAGACATACCCTAAAGCTGGTAAGTATTTTATTTTATTTTATTTTATTTTATTTTAATTTTTAATTTTTTTTAACATCACAGTAAACAACGAATATGCAATGTCAAGCAATCATCATGGAACTAAAAAATACTCAACAAAGGGAACAGGTAAAACAATGCAAATAAAATGAGAAATTTTTTTCCCTGCCACACCCATGAACTGTCATTGAAGTGTACCAGCTGGAATTGATGTAAACTCTTTTTGAAAAGCTAATTTACAAGTGTGCAGTCACCTTTTATTTTGCTTGTTGTTTTCCTATTTTAATACGTTTCTTCTTATTTTAAGAAGGACTTGAATTCTGATATTTCCAAACTGTGAGCAAGAAATACTGGCTATTGGTACAGGAAGTATGAGAGAGTTTGTGAAATTTTCAATTTAATTTCATAAAATTAAAGGTCCTGGGAAACTTTGGATAACATTCCATGCTTTGAAGTCATAAGTGTTGCATGAATGTCTGTTGGAAAAATTTTCCCAGAGTGTATTTGTTATTAAATTTAGTAGTGTTACAAAGTAAAAATGGACATTACAGTGTGTGAAAAAGCATTAATTTCTGCAGTAATAAAAAAGAACACCCCAGGTTAAAACAGGAGATGCATATATAATCCTCACTAATCAGACCAGTGCTAATGTGATTGACTTATCTTTTTATTATACATATTTGAATGTTCATCATTTAGTTTTGCACTTTAGTTCTTTCCTTTTGCATATTTAAAATCCATCTTCTCCAGATTCTACTGGTAATATTGATGTTCAAATACTGAGGCAGTCCTGCACCAAATATCACAGTCCATAGTCAGTGAATCCATCCTACATGTCCTGTTACAAGCTGCCAGTGCTGGCTTACATTTGGTTCTGTGCTTTTTGTGGGTGAACAGGGAGGAGGGATGATAACATTTTCTTTGGAAATACTTTAGCAGTAATAAATGGGACAGGGAATTATGGAACCCTTCCAAAGGCCTTTTTCAGGTTTTCTGAGGAGCTCTAATAACTTGAGAGGTGAGAGAAAATATGGACCAAGGCTTTTGTACCTAACTTGGGTCTCTGTTGAAACTCACCATTCCGAAGGATCAGAGGACTGGTTTAAAGAACTGCTTGTCCTCAGTGTGATCAAAGAGCCATTCCATTTTACAGTGACAACAGGATACCATATCCATAAATAATACATATTAAAGAAGCCTTTTAAAGCTCTGACTCTCACCACGATTTGAACATAGGTCTATGCTATTAAATAGAACTTTGTTATAGCTGGGGACAAACAGGTGGCAGCCAAGTCCAGAGGTGCAGCTGAATCTGAGAAGATGGGACTTAAATTTCCCAAAGGTTTTGCACAAATGAAGGACAAATAACTTTAAATATAGTAGCACTTTACACCTAAAATATCCCGTATTTCAGTAAGAAGCAGAAATATGTCACCAAAAGTAGAACAGAACATGGAATAGTTACGGAACTTCATGAGTGGGTATAAATTTAGAAGATCTGATGAGCCATCTCAAACTTTTCTCCAGCTGCTTTGATGACATCATTGGTTTTGCTATCTACAGTGGCACCATTGTCACATTAAACAATGACAGTTCTAAAACTAGCCTCTCTGCTTTCCTGACAGATATTCATTCATATGCTGTTGAAGGGGGAAAAAAAATTTTCTTCTTGTCATAATAATTTTTCTTTTTTTCTTTCCCTTTCCTTTTTTCCTCCCACATAATTCGCTTTTGTCCTTCAGGTCTTAATTGCAATTCATTATTATTTTTGTGAAGAGCAGCCTCATGAAGGCAAAGAGTTAAAGACGTCACTTTAAATGACAAAAGCTGAACACTTTACCCCACTTTCAGTCTCTCATCTATTCATCCTTTTCATTGTGAACTTCACTATTTCAGCTTTCTAAGCTCTTCAACTACCTGCCCCTAATTTGTATTCCTGGGAAGAGGCCTAGGCTGGTTATTTTGCATTTGTGTGCTAATGGTGATGAGTTTGCTTCTAAGAGGAGAACAGGGAGGGGAGGGCAGGAACCTCCAAAAGGGTTTAAGTGGGAGTGGGGGTGAAGGTGCAGGAAGGGTTGTTTGGGGGAGAGTCATGCTGAATTTTAACCCTGAATGCTTTCTTATACAATTTAGCACAAAGCCCTCCTGATTATATGGAAAATGACACCCTGTGAAAACTTGTCTGTTCATATACACCTTTTAAGCAAATAGGTTAGTCAAGTGTCTGGAAAGCCTGGGAGACAGTTGGGTCATCTTTTTTATTAGTACATTAAAACATGACATACCTTTTTCAGAGCTTTGTTGTTTGGTTTTTTTGTTTTGGGTTTTTTTGTTGTTTTTTTTGTTTTTGGGGTTTTTTTAATATGACCAGGAAAATTATGTAACATATTCAAACTATCTATACTATCCTGGAATAAGTTTACTAGGGGAAACAGTCTGTACATGTAAATGATAGCAGTGCAACACAGCTCTGCTTTGTTTGATAAAACTGTTTACTTTCACAGGGTTAATTTTGCCTGTGCCCTGAGATGCCATGTGAGATAAAATAGCTTTCATTAGATTAAATAGGCAAACAAACAGAGGCTTTTTGACTTATTGACTAGTATTTCAGAGCTGAGCATTTCTTATGCTAATCATTTTTATAACTAATTTAACAGACGTAAAAGAATGTCATTATGAATAATTAGAGATGTTAGTAATTTAGTTTCTAATTAACCAGGGATGTGGCAGACCATTACAGAGGGGAATACTCATTAGCTGGGAGAGACACGGGTGTTTTACTGCTTATTAGAGATTCTGCCTATATTTAAAAATGGCTTGGTTGCTTGCACTTTTTAATCCAGAGCACTTTCATTTCATGCTGCTGGGTATATCAGCTTGTTGTACTTTGTTGCATGGCAAACCAGACAACTGCACAAAGCACCTGATGCAGCAAAGCATGCATGCAGTCATTTTCCATTTCATGAACTATTGCACCATGGTGGTTCTCACGCCAACCCCACACCCAAGAGGTGAATGTGCAAAAGGGGCATTTTCCTTTTGCAGGTGTAAGTTGCTTGTAACACAATTAAGCACATAAATATTAGCTCTTCAAATCTGTGACCATGATTCATTTTGTGGGAAAATATGAATGGGTGCCTACCCACTAATGCCTCCCAACTCAGTGAGTTTATAACATGCTTTGCAGAATAGTCCTGCAGTCTGTATGTCATCCATTCAGTCTTTGTAGGTTTCCACTAGTGACTGCACAGCACTCGTGGATGTGAAAAAGGCTGCTCATTCAGACCCTTACATCCCCTGAGTGAACTTCCACACACCACTGCTGTTTCTACTCTTACTACCTTTTGCTTTCTTTAGCTACAATTTCCAAAATTACTACTTATTCTAAATGTTCACATTCTGTTTCAATAAAACCAAATCAAAATACATCCAGCTAAAGACAGGCTTTCTTCCTTTCTAGTTGAAAAAACATGTATAAATATGTGTGTATATATATATATATTTTCACAATAATACAGGTACTGGAGATCTTTCAGAATCAGTATTCAGTCTATTTTCCAAACAAGTTGGCTTGGCTTGTTTGGAAACGAGACTGAATACTCATTACTGTAATCATAAGTCATTTTGCAACATTAGCATATTAGCAATATGGACAGGCCATTGAGGTTTCTGAGAAGAGCAGTCTGACCATGATTTATTAGTCTATGAAAAGCAAAAGAGTGACAATTTCATGAGCTATGGCAGCAGCTAAACCTGAAGGAGAAGGGTTTCCTCTGAGTTCTGACATTGGGGTTATACAGAAATGTGCACCCTAATAATGGCAGTCTTTGTCTACAGAACAAAGTCATGCACAGTTTTTCAAGAGTGACCCAGTTAGACTGCTGTAAACTCTGTCTAGTCTGAATATGCGTAACAGACCTCCACCCACCATTTAATGTAGTATAACTAGATTAGTTTAAATAGAACCTTAAGTTAACCAGTGCAACTCTGTCCTAAAGAGAGAAACAAAAGTGGTTTTGAAGTCAGATCACTCATTGTTTCTGTGCAAAACTGTTGGCAGTTCCACTAACTTGAGAACAAGTGTCTCATTTCAATTCCTGGTTAGAGTCTGCACCAAAAATATCAGAAGTTTTAAATTAAAATGAACTGCTATTTCAATTCAAGTGTTCACATAGGGAAGAAGTAAAGATGGAGATTCCTGTTATGCCTATTAGCCTGCTTATGTATATTGTGTTGGCAGTTAAACTTTGCCTAAGATACAATTCAACATACTTAGTCAGATTAGAAAATATTTTTGCTTTTCATAGCTGAGATTAGAGCACTAACCACAGCTATGGAAAATTCAGTGTTCAGCGCCTGCTCTACTATAGATATCATAATACAAATGACCTTGGGCAAGTCACTTAGCATATATTTGCACTGCAATCAGACAACCTAACCTTAAAGTTCAGCATTCCTGAACTTTTTAGCAGCACCAGCAGACCACTGTCAACCCCCACTGTTTTCAAAGGCCAGTGTGGCCCCCTATAAAAATTTTAATCAAAAGCACCATTGTGACAACTTTGTTTTATATGGTTCAGCAAACTTACTATAAATTGGGAAATGCAGATGGGAATCACTCCACTAGGAAGACTTCAATGTGGGTTAAATGCCGAGGGTCCCAGGCAGATTTGTGCATCCTGAGCTGCTTTGTCTACACTTCTGCAAGTGCCCGAGCTAGTCTGGTTGCCACAAGCTCTCCCATGACTGTCCTCACTGCTGTCACACTTCCCAACCACAGTTTAGATTGTGCCTCAGCTCCTAACCTGCAGAGACACTTGTCTGCCTCACGGTCTTTCGGTACAATCTAATGTATCTGTGAGGAATGTGACTGTGAGGAAGACGGATGTCATAGGGTCAATGGCAGTATTTAATATATAGTTTAAAATACACAGTATTTAATATATAGATCAATTATAGTATTTAATATATAGTCTAAAATACACTGAATAGCTACCTTCTCAACTCTCCCTACAACTTTGTGTGGAAGTCCTAGTGGGCACGGCTAGAGGAATGGGTAAACTCCTGAAATGAAGGTGGGAGGTTATATAACTGTCAAAAATTATCTTTGTTCTGTTGGTTTAACCAAAGTCTGACTCATCTGACCTCTTACTAGCCTGGCTACAGTGGAGATTAAATAAAGAAATAAATAAATAAAAAGAATATTAAAAGAACAGAAGGTGCTAAAAGGAATGGGTTTGTGTTATAATGAGCAGCTGATGGCCAACAACCACCTTCCCCGATGCCAGAATCTGATACTTTGTTTTGGTTTTGCCCTCAGAGTTAATGTACCTGAATATGTTGAATCTTCTTCACACTTGAAGCTGAAATCTCCTTATGGTGATGCACACTTCTGGCTGAAGTAAGTGGGGAAGGTATCAGAGGACACCAAGTAAGGAGCAGCCTAAAAAAAATCCTTACATATTCTGGATTTTGGACAATTTGAGTACAGACTGGCAGTGGTGTGCTTTGATCAGGTTCTTTATGCTTAGTTGCAAAATCTTTTCCAAAGTACAAGCAATAATGTAATACTTCCTTAGGGAATCCTTGCCTGAATTTGGATAAAACTTAATTGGGATGTATACCCTATCCTCTTACATTGCTGCTTTTGCTAGCAGAAACCAACTGCATGATACCATGAGACTCCTCAGGTGGTTAAAACAGTGAAAGCTAACTAAAACACTGAACAGCTGAACCAGGAATAGGTCTCATGTTAAGTTCTTGGCTGCTGTCTTTCAGTAGCAAACCAGACTGTAAACATTAGTGGGCATAATCATCTGCATCTATAAATTGTATGAATTTTCACTGATGCCAGATTATAAAAGATGAAAGTCTATACAGCTGTCCTACTTTGTTTTTTAATTTTTCTCTATTTGTTTCTTCTGAATGCTCTTGGAAAAAGAGAAAAATCTTTCAACTACAGTAATCTAGCTTTTACTGAGCAGTGACTGAAATAGATATTGTTTTGTCATTTACAGGCTATTGCTTAATAGAAAGTTGTCTGAGCTAGTTTCCTAAGATTAGGTGATGACATATTTGAACGTCACTTATCATAATAGTGTAAGCAGTATGTGTATCTTAATAAAGATCCACTGTGCTGGGATTTTTCTTTTCTTCTGGCTTATAAACTATGTTCTGATGTATAAAAATGAATAATTTAGTTATAACTATACCACCACAAGTTTATTGTAAACTGAAGCCACAAGTACAATCTTGGATGCCACAAAATACTCACTATAAAAATATCTAAATGGTTCTTTCTTCAGCTGCAATAACATACCATTTTACATTACCAGATGTTAAAACTCTATAGATTATCTGACAGCAAATACTATATCAAAGCTAGTTCAAAAGAAAGTAAAAATGATTTTCATATTTTTAATCATGCCTGCAGATGGGCTAGAATAATCTGTCATAGTTCAGAAGAAGAAAAGAAAAGAAACAGGCTTGATGTAACTTGGCTCAGTGGTCTGTTTCAAATATGGTTCAGACACAAAGGGGAAAACAAACAGGTCTTTGCTTGAGAAAACAGATGCAGTAGGCAAGTGCAAAATCCTACTCTGTTCATCTCAAAGAAAGCAAAAATCTAGCCTTTTAGGAGGAAGAAATCACTCCAAAGATCCTATGTAAGCTTTTCTTTTTTTGAGATCATTTCTGCGCTTCCTCCTTCCTCTTCCCACACAAACTGAATCAGCAAACCCAGATGTTCACAGGAATACATCCCTTGGTATAGCCACATCCTATGCCATGCTTGTAGAACAAGAGGGGATGCCTTGCTGCAAATGCACGGGAATCCCAGAGGACCAAATGTTGTACTGCAAAGAGATGTACAAACTGAGCTGTAGCGACAGGAGAGAAACCGAGAGTGCTCTTTATTTCCATGCGGAAAGTTTAAAGGACTGGAACCTCTTCAGTGGCTCTGAAGATCTAGAAATTCAGTGCTGACAAAAAATGTCTTCTGACTGGCAACTCTGGGCATGAGTTCTGGGTCCTTGTCTTTTTAGCAGCCTGATGTTCCTTCTTAGGCAGTGCTGAACTAAAGAGCAGGATCTGGAAGAGAGAAAAGAGTGTGATACCAATAAAAAACACAATCCATAATTATTCTCTTACTCTCTTATTTATGGAATTTATGGGAAACAAGGTTTCAGTTTGCACCCACCTAAGCTCATTCTTGCCCATCTGCTTACCTGCTTCCCTCAGATGTTTTTACTTGACCTACACCTATTTCATTTACAGTCAGCCTGTGATTTAAATGTGCAGCCACTTGAATCTGAGGGTGTATGTTTTGCACACAGCAATTCTTCTGTCACCTTCTAGTTTAGTTACGCCTGAATACCTTGTAGCACCCTGCCTGTATGGAGGGGTTTCAAACATCCAGCTCAGCGAACCAAACTGCCCCGGTGCCTGAGATTTAAAAAAAAAAAAAAAAGGGAAAAAAGGAAAATAATAAGGCAGTAGTCCTTCGCCATAAACAATAACCTGGATGTTGACTGTGCCTGGCCGCACACCCTCGAGCGACGTCTGGGCCGCCCCCCTCCCTGGGCCGGATGGCTCCACAGCTCAGTGCCTTGGCTTAGGTGCAGTTGGAAATGCCCGAGAATGGCTCTTTGTTGATTTTCGCCTGTGCGAGAGAGCCTGGTGTTGCTGCGAAGCGAAGTGCTATTGAATTTGCTCACTCAGGCAGAACACTCGACAGGAAGGAAGGAAGCAGCCATTCTTTCTGGTCCTATTGTCTGGCCAGCAGGCTTAGGCAATCAAACAGCCCTGTGGCCCGGCTGCCGGCTCCCGCTCCGGCCTCTTCTGGTGGGCCCAGGACGGGGGGGAAAGCAGGGGGAAGCGGGGAGCTGCCTTCTCATGGCGTTTACTTTGTTTTCCCTGCACTCCAACCGCATCTTTTCATGGCTGAGGGCCTCAGGTAGCCGTTTTCCAGGCCTCAGCCTTTCTCCAGGGGAAAAAGGGTCAGGGAAAGGAAGGGCGAGAGCAGCCCCAGGTGGGACTGAGCTCCTCAAAACTGCTCCTGGACGGACACCCGAGGCAGAAAGGAGCAAACTGCCAGAGCCACTACTGAAGGGCTCTGCCAGCACCAGGAAACACTTCTGCCATGATCAGAAGGCACTGTTCGAAACTGTGGACTATTTAATGGCACATTTATCATCCAGGGGCAATGAAGGGTGAGGTCGAAAAGGGTGCAGGGTAGGCAAAGCAAACCTGCCTTTTGAAAGAGGTTCTAAACCATGCGTTTCTGATTTCCCGGTCTCCTAGCTCATTAACTCCCTTTTCTCCCCAAAGAAATGAAAACCAAGAGCTGGGTCTGGATTTAGCTCATGGTCTTGGTCAAAGGTTGGACTGGATAATCATGGAGGTCTCTTCCAACCTAAAACTTTCTGTGATTTCTGTGATTCTTGAGGCAGGGTGCTGTGAGCCTTGCCCTGGTTTATGGTAACACCACAGGGTCAGGGCGAGTTCTCCTGGGGATTCACAATGGAGGGAGAGCAAAACGGGTATCTGGTATAGTTAGCTCTATATGAGCTATCTACATGCTCTAAGAGCATCCAGACCAAAAATCTGGTGTTGTGTTTTACCTGTTGTATCACAACTCAATAATGTCTCAGCAGTTTGGTCTTAAATCAGGTTGTAACCATAAAGTCACTTTGTGGGTTTTGCAATGCTGTCTCTCTTGTTCTTACTAAGATCTGTCCATGGGATAATCCCCTACTACACTTAGGTGCCTGGATTTGATGTCTGTGTGATAGCACAGGGGTTTTTTTAGTTTCATCATAGTGGGCTTTCCTCAGACAATATGATCCAGTGACTGATCAGGTAGTAGGTGTATCAGTGATGTCATTCTTCATGTCACATGGTAGATTATGCTCTGGCAAATCTGTGATGTATGGTGAGATCATAACCTCTGGTGAATGAACGGGCTTTAGTATTCAAGGAATCCTGTTTCTGCAAGCCTGGAGGATGTTTCAAGGGGATTTTAAGCCACTCTAAATCCAGGATGTCATGCTCCCACTCATGCTGGTGTCCAGGAGCTGCATGCTCCCAATCCATCCTCTTAGTCAGCATTACTGCTTTGAGTCCTGCCTGGTTGGGGGCTTGGATGCAACTGAAAAAAGAAAGGTAGTCCCCAAGCCTGCTCGTGGGGTTACCATGTAGAGGCTGGTGTTGGCAAAGGGAGGGCAGGAGGGAAAGAAAGGGGTGATGTGGTGTGGACAGTCAGCATGGTGTATCTGCCACTACTTGGGCAGATGTTGGCCCTAGGCACAGTACCACGTTGCCACATTTGAAGACAGAAAGATTTACTTCCATCCCAGAAAGCCCAGAGGCTTCAGTTCTGGTTTTTTTAACTTTGAGGGAAAGACGCATGTTGTATTTTGGGGTTTTGGCCTTGGAGTATTAAGCTTCTTGCCTTTATCTTAATAAATTCTTCTTGTGTTCAACCAGATTATACCTACCCTTGTGCAAATCTGAAGCAAGCTTGATGAGTTGATGGAGTTATTCCAGGTTTACCAGTGTAACAGGCAGAAATCATCACAAATTATACTTTTTTTTTTTTTCTTTTTTTTCTTTTTTTTTTTTTTTAAGGAAACAAGTGGAAATTACTAGAACAGAGAGACATTTGAAGCCAAGCAGAACTCTTGGGTTTGGATTTTATTACAAATTTGAAACTTGGGCCAGTTTTGATGGGATTTGTAAACGCTTTCAACAAATGTGGGCTGAGTTTCAAATGAGACTGGGCTCCGTTGTGGGGGAATCTGGGCCAAAGTATGGTTTTGAGTGGAAAGCATATGAAACTCAGTGCATTTTCCTGATTTAGAGTCTTGCTTTGAAGTACTTGGTCCATTCAAACCTAAAACTCAAAGCAAAAACCCACATGGTGTGAGTGCAATGAAGCCAAAAGTGTAATAAAAAATTCCCTTGAAACTCCAGGATATAGAGCTAGAACAGCTCCAGATATTCCTTATAAGCTGTTATGGAGGTTGTTATCTTGCATATATATTTTATTCCAAAATTTTAAATAATCTGAAATTTTTATTAATTTCTGGATTCTTGAAAGATTGTGTTAACATCTTACTGTATGGGCTGTAATAGGATGGAAAGGATTCAAAATTATTAAATTATTACTTTCGTTAATATCTTGTCTAAGAATATATAAGTATTTATCTTAATTTTAAAAATCTTTTCCTAAATAAGATGCATCATTAGTGGCCCTACCTTATATCTATGGGGTTTTTTCCCCATGCTCAGTCTCTAAAAGCTTTCCAACAGTGCATGAAGCAATGTGAATAACAGCTGTTACATGCTGCTGATTGTCTCATCCTTTCCCTTGAGATGCAGCATGTGCAATGGCCTGTCTTGTTTTCGTAGGGGTTTCTGTGTCATGATTTGTTTTATGATCGAGAAACCATTTCTTTGAAAATGTCTTAGAGGGAAGTGAGTGGAGGATATTACTAGTTAGAATCTGGAGGGAAAATTCCCCATGAGGTAGTATTAACTTATTTTTTTCCTTTGGGTTTTTTTGGGGGGGTTTTTTGTGGTTTTTTTTGTTGGTTTTTTTGTTGGTTTTTTCCTGTTGACAGACATTTTCACTTTACTTCAACAGTCACATACACAAGCTATGTGCACATATTCACACAGTTAGACAAAACTGCTTTCAAGCCTTTTTGTTTGAACACAGTGTAATGCAATTAGCTTTACTGCCTAGCATGCCTTTGATAACAGAAAGTATGCTACAAGCTGACTTCTCTCCCCTTTACAGATGCATCAAAATTCCATATGAGCAGCCACCCAGGGACTCGCCTGGCTTTTGCATTTCCAGTTAACCACCCTGAATCATAAAAGTCTGGGAAAGGCTCTGAGAAGCATGTTTCTCCAACTACTGCAACACTTGAGCAGGAAGGCTGAATTTGCATTACATGTGGAGAATCTCATGTTGGTATGCCTCATTCATAGGCTTATGCAGACCTGTTAGACACTTCTGAGGGGGGATGGTAGTCCCTGGCATCCTGCCTGGGGAACACCCATAGAGCTAACGGGAGGTCTGCGTGTGCCTTGCTGACAGGATCAGGCCCTGTGGCTAAAAGTGGTCAAAGTACTTTGTGATATCCATAGCAATTCCCATACCAAGGGTCTGATTTCTTGTCCAGCTTTGTAACTCATCCTTGGCTGTTTCAGCTGTGATCCTGATGGTCCGGGCCTGGTGGAAGCAGGGGCAGAACAGACAGAATGGACGTTTGGTTCTCTCACTTCTGTAGGTGGTCAGAATCAAAGTGATGGCCTGAAAATGCCATTTGGAAAAGGGAACAGAGTTATTTCCAAGGTGAAAAAGAGAAATAAAAAGGACAGTTGTGAGAGTGCCATGATAAAAAGTAAAGAGAGAGCAGCAGTGATGGAGAAGTAGTGGATGCGGATGCACATTTGCAGAATAGTCACTTCTGCTTGTCAAAGCACAGGAAACAGGCACATACTCTGCTCTTCCTTCTTCTTGGAAGTTCAGAATGAAAAACCAAACACTTAGAAGTTCTCCAAAGTTCTGTCTCCATCCATTTCCCCTCCTGGTAAGTCCTACTAGTCCCTTCTGTATATAAAGTAACATGAATGAGAGGAAGTGTTTGGTTTAGGACCATTAGAGCTACACTAATTTCTGAGCCCACTGGAGTAAAACTGTACTAGACAGCTGTCATAACAGAGTGTCCCAAATAGAAAAGTGACTTTCCATTATTTCACTTGTCTACACTAGTATGTATGACCCTCTCTTTAAAAAATTATTTTCTGGAGCGTGAATGCTAGGAGAAGCACTTCTCTATACCAAAGCACTACATAGCACAGGAGGAATGAAGCAAGCATCATGTTCTTGATTCCTCAGGCCGGGGCCAGACCGACTTAGATTGAAGCTCATCTTCCATAGGTTGATGAAGCAAGCACATACTTCCTCCTCTCCCCTTCCTTGACCTTACAATTTGCATAGGGCAAACCCAGGCAGTAAGAGAGGAGATGATCTGGCCTGTAAGATTTCTTGGGACAAAGAAGTTTGTTTTAATTCAGCATATTCAATTTACTGAGCTTTGCCATGCTCCACCTGATTTTAACGGAAGCTCCATATCCCAGGTCCCATGTTGTATTGTAGAGTTTCCTCAGCACAGCTATCTACACCTAGTTTGATAAAATACTGGTTCCATTACTGGCTCTAAAGCTTTTTTGCTGATTGCTATTTTTGATGTGAAGACTTAGTGAACATCTGAGCTGCTTGGTCTCCTTGGATGCCACTTGTTCCCATCCCCATATGGACTATAATGAGATTGTTAGCTGTCATATCTTGTAGATAAAGCTTTTGTCTAAGCTTTTTTTTTTTCAAGACAGACATGTGTAAAGGGGCCCTTTCATCTAGAGAACAAGTGTTCCTTAATGGCCATACATATTTTTTTGGCATGCGTCCATACATTGGCAGTATGATCACACATATTCCAGCAGACAGTAGAACAGAGATAGTTGTAGGTATGGAGACTTTGGGAGCTCAGAGAAAATATGCCATCTTTCTTTTCTTTTAGGACCTCCCTCAAAACTGAAGGCCCATAATAAATGCTGATCCTGATTTCTGTGGTGTCAGCCTAGAGGACTGTCTGGAAAATTCCATACAAAACAAAAGGGCTCCCAAGCTGCCTTACTGACAAATTAACTTATCAGCTGGAGAAGTTTTGATTTACAATGAAATTCTCTGCTGGTTACTGAGAGTCTCTCATTTAAAGTTAATGACCTCATAGCTGATGAATGATGGAGCAGGAAAGGAAGTGCACTGAAGACTGAACAAAAATCATCAGGTGAAAGGGGCGCTCTGTGATTATGGAATATAAACTAGTCATTAGGGTTTAAAAAAAAAAACACCAAGACCCAGAGCTCTGCTTCTCACTGGTGCTAGTGGTGGATGTTTTCTTGGAATAGAAAATTACTTCCCCCCCCTCAGGATCTGTGGTAATATGAAAACAGTCCCCTTCAGAACTAACATCCAAATCTGCTAACATAATACTCCTCTGAAGAAGAATAAGAATGTTAGTTTTACAGTTAATTAAGGGTTTTGGGTCAGGAACTTGAAATATATCCATTAGGGTATGGTTTTCTGGTTAAGGAGTCATAAATACACAGTACACTTTATTAAATATCTTGAAAAATACTGTATTTAAAATATGATAGCTGTTTTGGTGTGTTTAGCAACAGATAAATAAACACCGAGAGAGGCAGTTCACCTTGGCAAGAACTCAGTGTGTCATTTCTTCAGAAAAGTGTTTTGTTGTTACCTATGCATTCCTTTCCTTTCTCAGCTAATTAATTTGAGGATATAGGGAGGCAAGATAAAGGTGAAAAGCAAAATAGGATAGAGATTTGTGGATTTTTAAATGACAAAAACCAGTTCAAGACAGAACTGAAGAGAGTGCCTAACTCTTGGATCCTCATGAGGTGGGAGAGGAGCACTGTATTAGGTGTCTCTGCCAGCTGGGACAGTCATTTCAAGAAGAGATGATTAGTGAGGAAAAGCATAGGCAGAAATAATTGGAAAGCAGGAAAGGAAAAAAAAAAAAGGAAAGCAGGAGAGACAGCTTCAGATGCCAAATTCCAAAATCTCACATTGTGGCTCCTCCTTTAAAGAAAACTCTCCACTATTGAAAGGGGGTGGCTGTGGGGGGGAGGGGAAGAGACAGAAGCAGGGTCCACGCAGGTACCCTTGAACAGTGAATCATTTGTTTGTGGGCAGAATAATCTTTTAGATAGTTCATCATTTCTAGGACCATTCTTATGCTAATTCCTCAGACTTAGGGAAACCTTAAACTCCTTCCCTTGCTGAATGGAACCATTCCTCCATCAAGAGTTAATTTTAAAAAGAGAGCAAACAGAAGGACTTGATGTTTGGCAAGCTTGGGGTTAGAATGTTCCCATATACACATACACATTTAGAAGAGAAGTGCCTTAGCATTCATGATACTTGGTGATAGAGTAGCAAAAAGCTTTCAATTAGGCATTAAAAAACAAGTATCACAATTTATCTCAATTCTGCAGTTTTCCGTGTTCTGAACATAATTTTTTATGTTGGGGTTTTTTTCCTACTTTTTTTTTTTTTTTTTTTTTTTTTTTTTTCTGAGTGTCTTTCATTTCAAGTTACCCTTATTCTGGGTTCTTTTTAAATTCCCTTTGGTCAAAGCATTTCTGAATTTCTGCCAAGAAGTTACTATGTAAAGCCTGTTGTACTCAAGAGTTGGATTCCCATTCCTGGAATCATGACTAGCAACCCCAAAATAGAGTGCATTGTTGTTTCAGAAGGAAAACAAGAGAGGAAAGAAATCTTAGGAACAAACAGAGAAGGACGAAGCCAAGCGACAGTTACAGACTCTTCAGAAAGCTACTCTTCAATTAGACATTTAGATTGGCTACTGATGAATCTGATCTAGATGGTAGGGAAAACTGCACTTTAAGTACAGTAAACTCTTAGAAATTAATGCTATGCAAAGCTACCTATTTTTGCTTCCTGCCTACTTGTGTTGAGGAACCAGAATCTTTACAAACAATTGAGGGGCAGGACACCTTGGAATGTCCTGTTTCTGCTACAAACCCTTTTTTTTTTTTTTTTTTTTCTGAACACAGAGTGAAACTTCATCACAATTGCATTACAAATTCATTCCCTAAGGGGAAAAAGTGGCAGTCTGTGCAAGGGGGAATTAGACAGTAAACCTTTTTTAAATGGTAGTTCAATCAAATTGTTAAAAAAAAATGTTGATGTTTCAGTAAAAATATTGATATTTCAGCAAAAATATTGATGTTTCAGCAAAGGAATACTGAATTTACAAAAAGATGACATTCTAGTGGGATCTTTCAAGAGACAACCTTTCATGATATCTCTTTCAGGAGACATCCCTCACTAAGCTAGGAAATATGTCAGGAAATATCTTTTGTTAAAGTCTATTACTGGATCCTTATCCAAAAAATCCGTACCAAATTATCATCTTGAAAACTTAACAGGCTGTGCATTCCTTTTTTCTGACTTTCATCACATAGAAGTTTAAATTTTGTAGTTATAGAAGCATTCAATCCTATAATAGTAATTATAATTAACACTAGAAAGTTTAAAAGGAGGAGAGCTTGACTAGAGACAAGAGAAGAAACTTTCGACTGTCAGACACTATTTCAAAATAGATCTTAATAATAAATTGTATTAAAATGTGTTCTCAACAAGATTGTCTTTGAATCAGTTAAAGAATATGAGATCAGATGTGCCTAGGAAGGTAAAAATATTTCTGTAAACTTCAGAACGTTATAGTGGTTATAAGATTCTCCCTGCTCCCACTAGCACTTTTGTAACGACATTAGGAAGGAATTCAGTCTCTCCTACTCACAAAATATTAAATCCTTCCACTGGAATTAAGAGAACTCTTTTAAGAATCTGTGTTTTTTGACACTCAGTGGACAGACCTGTTTCTTTCCATTTCATAGCTTATGATGAACTCATTGATTACATATAATATACAAAGAAATAAAATCCTAATTTTAGTTTAATAAAATATGATTAACATTGATTAATATGTTTATATGACAAGAGAGATGAGTCAAGACCGGATCAGAGAAGACAATGATTTCAGCCTGTTTTCAGTGGGTGCCAGCACTACGATGTTAAGCTTGAGAAACTGCAGAGGTTTGAACATAAAAGTGATAAGCCACCCTGGGAAAATTCAGGCTCTTTAAAGGGCATCAAAATTGTGCATCCAAACCAAAGTATAGTCCAAAGTTACCAGTTCCTTTGCAATCCCTCAGCATTTAAAAACAAAACAAAACAAAAAAACCCCCCACCAAAACCCATTATTAATGACCACTATTAATGTACCTATGCACAGTATAAAATCCAGTCATAAAACATGTTGGAATTCCCAGGCTAGAAAGACACAGTGACATCCCAGCCATCCAATGGGACACCTGATTTGACTTTCTACCCTAAGTAACCAATGAAGCAGCTCCACAAAAAGTTAGTATGTGCTTGTGAGGACACAATCAACAGAAAGGAAAGGATGGCTCTGAGCTCCTATGAAAGATTTTAGTTGCTGAGGCTTAGGTGCCCATTTTGGGAATTTAATGTATGGGTTGGCAAGTTCTCAATCTGGACATTTTCAAATATACTGTACAAACACACTATCTTATGGAGTACACTGTCTGCTGGAGCTAAAGAGACTAAAACTATCAGTTTTATGCTTGCATCAGATGAACTGCAACCACTCCTGTACTATCTGAAGGGGAGTTTTTCAACATTACAGCATAAGGAAATTCTTTTAATCCTGCAAAAGGTGTTAGGAGGCCAGAAATACAGATGTTTTCTTTTTCTAAGTCATAAGCAAATGGGAGGTAGAAGACTTAAATATCAGTTCAGTTCACGGCCCTATAAAACTGAACCTGCATACAATACAGAAAGCTTTACCAAGCGGATGAGCACAAAGTATTCCTACAAAAAAACTTCCTTATTCATTTTTCTGGCCAAAACACAATAAAAGACAGCACCACTGAAATTAGATCACAAGGGATACACTGTTTTATTTTTCTAATCCATGTTGTTGCATATTCAAGACTAATGAATATAAAGCGCATGTGTGTCTCTAAATAAACTCGTGTGTTTGCATTTAAAAATGTGACTGTCAGTTTCTGTAATTAGATACTTTAGCATCTGTTATTGATCATTCCGGCACTTCTTTAGCTTACACTTGTGAATCAAGTAAAATGCAGAATGTTACCATACAGTAGAGAGATGCTGAAGAGAGCATCTATCATGTCCAGCTTTACAAGGCCAGGCAGTAGTGTGTGGTTATCAGATTTATTTGCTCTTGGCCCACAACAGAAAAATCTCTGACATCTGCAGAAAAATGGTTTGGACACTGTGCTACATGATCAAGAGGAGAGGATGTTCAGGAATTGGGACAAAGGGTTGAAAAAAGGTTTGATGCAAGAGTTCATAGATATGTCCTGTTTAGCACAAACTTCAAACTTGGACTACTTTTTTTTTTTTTTTTTTTTTTTTTTTTTTTTTTTAAGGAATGACAGCATGCAGAGAGAATGCGAAAATTAATATAACCACAATGCATTTTCCTTATTACATAGAGAGCACAGGCATACTGGTTTACACTATGCAGTGCCTTCTTCTGCACTCATCTGTATCAAGACCACGTGTGTTACATTCAGCTGACTTTCTAGATGCAGCAAGCAAAGGCATTGCCTTGATGTCTCCCAAGATGGAATCCAAAATAGGGCAGATATACAGGACAATACAAGTACTGACTCTCGTTGCTCTCTTGAACCTAGCTTCAGCCATAGCTATAGTGAACAAAACAGATATATATCAAATACTAAAGGCTTTACATTTATAATTTTTAGGTAGGTTACAATAAGATTTCTTCAAGTTTCCTACAACCTCAAAATCAGAATGACTTGATACTGAAGAACTGAACTTCATGAATCTTAACTCTAGGATGAAATACCCAGAAAAATAAGAAAATGTAAATAAAAAGAGAACCAGTTTAGACCTCATCCTCATGGTTCTTTCACAGTTTTATTTCTTCATAACCCTCATATTTTAAATGTAAAGAATTCATAAGGTAAACAAGGGCACCAGAGATTTGATGTTTTATGTGTAAGTGGAAAGAGAAATTTCTCTCATTGTCCAAAGCAACTAAGGGATTTGATTGAGAACTAATGGAGTAAAAAATAATCATAAGAATTTTCATCTGGTTGCTGTTGCTAATGATAACAGACACTGTTACTCATGTGTTTCAGATAATGTGTTTCAGAGTAGACAATGTTATAACAATATCCCAGAGATTTAAAAAGAGGAAAAAGTTAATAACTGCTGTAAATCAGTAGTCAAAAAAATGAATAATATGTTACTGCTAACATAGGAGGTAAGTTTCATTTAGCTCCCTTATTGATCTCTGACATAATTACACTGTACATCAAAAGAAATTCAATTATATTCATGTGTTACTTTGCAAAATGCATTAGCAGCCATTTGACTCATGATCTTGCAGCAGGGAAAAAGCTCCCAAACTAAAATGTAAGTAAACCACTATGGTTTTGCTTTCCCAGACCTGAATTATGAATTACAGCTAGGAAGATATAGTTCCTTGCTGATGCTGTTCTAACAATTTTAACAGGGTTGTAAAGACAGCAGTATAAATGCCTATAAAGGCTACAATCCAGTCCAGCTAAGTTTGAACCCAAGTTTGTACCTATGCTTTAAGCATTTTCAAAGCCCTTGAGTGCAGTAAGTCTCTGATACAGGGAAACTGGTGTGGGGGGCAATCCATCCTTAGGCTTCCAGAGCTTGGCTGAATCTAGGTTCTCCTGTTATATGGATAAGATCTCCTGTGGCTTTATCAGTCAGAGTGACCCACTAAGTGGACGAGGGGAAGGCTGTGGGTGTTGTCTACCTAGACTTCAGTACAGCCTGTGACACCTTTTCCTGGCATTCTCCTGAAGAAACTGGCTGCTGACAGCTTGGACAGGTGTATGCTTCCCTGGCAACTAAACAGGCAGGATGGCCAGGTCTAGGGGGTTGTGGTGGATGGAACTGAATACATTTGGTGGTCAGTCACAAGTGGTGCCCCCTTAGTAATTGTAGATGACAGCAAATTGTGTACAAGTGTTGGTCCGCCTGAGGGTAGGAAGGCTCAACAGAGGACTCTGCCAGGCTGGATTGATGGGCTGAGGCCAACTGTATGAGTTTCAACAAGGCCAAGTGTCAGGTCTTCCACTTAGGTCACAACAACCCCATGGAACATTACAGGCTTGGGGAAGAGTGTCTGGAAAGCTTCCCAGAGTAAAAGAACCCGGTTGACAACTGAATGCATTCCAGCAGTGTGCCCAGGTGGCCAAGAAGGCCCATGGCATACTGGCTTGTATCAGAAATAATGTGGCCAGCAGGACAAGGGAAGTGATTGCCCCCCTGTTCTCAACACTGATGGGGCTGTGCCTTGGGTCCTGGGTTCAGCTTTACTTTAATAAGGACATTGAGGTGCTGGAGTGTGTCCAGAGAAGGGTAACGAAGCTGGTTTGGAGAACAAGTTTTATGAGGAGTGTTTGAGGAAATGGGGATTGTTTAGTCTGCAAAAAAGGAGAGTGAGGGGAGGCCTTCTTGCTCTCTACAACTATATGAAGGGAGGCTGTAGCAAGGTGGGTGTTGCTCCCTTCTCCCTAGTAACAAGTGATAGGATGAGAGGAAATGGTATCAAGTTGTGGAAGGGGAGGTTTAGATTACATATTAGGAAAAAATTCTTCACTGAAATGGTTGTCAGACACTGGAACAGACTGTCCAGGGGATCAGTGCAATCACCATTCTTGGAGGTATTTAAAAGTTGTGTAGACATGGTTTAGTGGTGGACTTGGCAGGTCTAGGTTAACAGTTGGACTCCATCTTTGAGATCTTTTCCAACCGAAATGATTCTATGATTCTAACAGTAAAAAGATGCAGTCCTTGTCAATCGTAGTTGCATAAGGCAGCAGATGAGGTAAAAAAGATACCCATCAAGGAGTTTACTTTGTGGAGGATGCTGATGCAAAATGATACATATTCATACAAGTTGTTTGGAGACCTTCCCATAGATGACAGAAAAAGCAAAATGCCTTTCAAAAATTCTAAAATCTTTAACTGCCCACTAACCATGTCCCAAAACCCCATCAGCTTCCCCCAGCTATCTGTGCAGGGAAGTTATTGCCAGACCTGCCAAATGCTGGGCTTGCAAATGGAGTTCTACTGCTATGTGTCAGGAAACTCCCTGCAAGAGGTGACAAGGTTGCCCTTGTGCTCCTGAGACACATTGTTTTTCTCTATAAGAAGTGGGCCAGAGAAAGACTACAGTGCTGTTCATCAGCCACTGCATATGGAGTACAATGTAAAAGCACAATGTAAAAGCATCCATGTCCTGTGGCCTTGTCCCTCCACAGGCCCTTCCGTTGGGGTATCCAACACCTTTGACACTCTGCAAGGGGTGCTCATCCTTGTCTTTCCCATAGTACATCAAACGGAGCCCCACATATTAAGAAAAAGAGGCCAATAAATGCTGTCACTGAAAAAAAAAACAGGAAAATCAGATGGAAACTATGACAATACATGGTTGCTTGAATTTAGAGTCGATGTTAGTAACAGAGACAATGCTTCTCTGAATCAGTTATCTGTATTTTTTATTACTGCATACTGTGTTCAATAAATCTTTCTATTAATGAAAGCTGTAAAGCACTTCCAGATGGCCAGCCTTCTGAACATAAGAATGGGCTGAACTTCACAGCTTTGCAGAGGAATTCAGGTTCATATCTTGCAGAAGATACGGGGCTTTTCCCCTAAACTCATCCCAGAAATATGCTGGAACAAAAAAATATAATATAAAATGTAAATATCAGCCCCCAGATGGACAAATTTACATATAATTACAGGTGTGACTTGGGAGGGAGGAGGTAATCAGGTGCTCAACAGTATGATTAAAAGAGTTAATCCTATACTAAAGTGCTGTAAGCCATTTTTGTAACCTCACTTGTGTTATAACAAAAACACATCACAGCATTGTTAAACGTCTTAATTCTTTGTCCCTGAAAGTGTAAAAGACCTTAGATTTTGAAGGAATGTTGTACAAATATCAAATGAAAGAACAATAAAAGAATTGCACCTCAATTTTATCTAAGTTAATTTTGGAATAATCCATTTTATATGTAGTAGGAGATCCACTGCAGGCCTGCTTCTTTTCTTACTTTCTAGACAACTGTTTTTAAAACAGAGATGTAATCACAATGAATTCAAAAGAACAGACACCACATAATATTAAGGTCATAAGTGAATTATACTGAGACCCAGATATGAAAATACTTAGACACCTTGAAGAAACAGCTTTCAGGATTTAAATAAATGAGCCCAGTTCAGAGCCATAAACATCGCTGGTAAGCTTGACAATATTTCAGATATAACTACATCTGCACTGTGCTGGTGATTAAAGTACTGATGTCTATATTTGGTCAAATAAATACCAACCACATTGACTTTGGTTTTGGTTTTCAATTAAGTACATTAAAAATGTTCATTTAGTGGAAAGTCTCACATCCTATGCAAAAGACACTGTGAAAAATAAGAAATAAGTGATGCTAAAGTCTTACCAAGTGCCTGTTAGAGTTTGCATGCATCCATTGGTTAGACTGCTAATGTACTTGGAATACTGGAAGTCTGATGGCATCTTCTTCCAGTGAGGACCAATATTTTCCTTCAACAGAGAGTTATGAATGTATGTGAATGTATGATGTAATTGTTTAGAGAGGCAAAAGGGTTGCATCGGATGCCATTTTTGGATTTTTTAAGGGGGAGAATGCAGAAAAAGAAGCTCTTCTAACTTCACTGACACAGTCTGAGGTCAAAACAGAAATTATTTGATGACTGCAAGGAAGTCTATGTCTTCACACTGGTATTGAAGTAAGCCGAAGATGTCCTACATGCATGTGGTATGTGGGTTGTCTTTATATATATATACACATATACATATACACACACACACACACACACACACATATGTGTGTACAACATGAGTATAAGAATGAAATAAGCTATAAAAATCAAACAGTTAGGATATGAAGAGTTCTAGTTTCAGTTTCTTTCTTGAGAACTTCTGTTTTGAGAAGCAAGTTGGTACTTTACACAAGTAATATTACTATTTTAAGAGCATTTGTATGTGGTGATGTGTGTATGTATATTTATGTAAAGAAGAAAACCTGTATTATCTGCCATGTAAAATAAAAAAATTATGTTCCACATGGCTGGTGATCAGTTTGAAGTTCTATGATCTGTAAAAGTTGCTTATCAATGCTTTGGTAGGAGCAATGTTTTTATTAAGTTTCTTTTCTAAAAAGCTCTTCAAAAGACACCAAGGACAATTAACTTACTCTTGCCACCCACTCCCTTTTCATTATCTGAAATTGTTGGGAAACTTCCCACATCCATACTTTAGAGTCTTTCAGATTTTATTTTGGCACTAACACATATCTTACATTCATATCTTCTACAGCTCTCATGTATCAGTGAGCGTATGAACCTTGCAAAGTTATGTTTTTACATTGTGGTTTCTTTTTGGTCATTGGTTTTTTTTGTCTTTTTTTTTTCCTTTTTTTTTTTTCCCACTAATATATTGTTAGCAACATGGTATTGTTAGCAACATAACATCCTAAAAATGCACATGTGAGACTTCCAAGTATTATAGAGGTGCCTGGCCAGACGTATTAAGCTCCTTCCTTCCTCCAGAAATAGCTTCTGGTCCTCAGTGAGAAGTAAGCATCCAAGTATGTCCAAAAGTGAGCTTGTCTGCAGCCTGATCTGAAGAAGGAACCTTTCATTTTCACTGAAATACTTGGTTTGAGAGTATTTACATATTAATATATGTATTTCTCCACTGGCAGGCAGTACGATAGGTGGGCTCTGATCATCACAGATTTCTTCTGTTTCAGCCTCTCTTTTTCCCTGCTTCTGACTCCCAGGATATTGTCACTAAGACCCACAGAGGGGACTTTGATCTCCTCGTATCTTTACCATTTCCTCCTTCAAGGCACTGGGGTGAAGGTGACTTTGTGGTGGGAAGTGGCAGTGGGCAGTTTGATGGCACGAGACTTTACTACCTATCCCAATGATTTCAGCACAGCCTGAACTGCAGTGACACCGTCATCATTTTAACTCCTGTGGTTAATGTTGCAAATCAAATCTGGCTTGGTAAATAGACCCCACGGTGTTGGCTTTCCTCCTTAAGATTCCTCCTTAAATCCCCACATTCAGCAGCTAGCTTTCTGTCAATACACTCTAGTTTGGCACAAACCACTTCTCCTCACACCTGCGATTGTATCAGAAAAAAAAGACCAAAATAAATATTTACAGTGTACATGCAAGAAGAAAAGGTCTGTTTTCCATTTTCTGTCATTGATTTCCTCTGTTCCTCACTTACTGGTCCTGCTCTATTTATTTATGATATTGTGTCTAACAGATTGCATTTTGTGGGCAAAAGTCCTTGTTTCTTTGTCATGGTTGTTTGTGCTAATCTTGAATACAATAGGAAAGAACAGGCAGAGAAAAAGTCATGCATAACACTCTAGACGAAAGTGGTAGGAAACCCACAAAAATTGTCTTAATGACTCAGAGGAAGATAGTCACTTAAATGACTTTTTAACTCTATTAAACATATTAACTTTCACATTCATACTGCCCCTTTAGAATGGTGTGTGCTATCCTTTAACATGTCACAAAAAAACATGTTACAAAAAATCCTAATCCCTGAGACTGTGTAGAAAAGATCCAATTAAAGTTAGTTTTGTTTTCTTCTAAATGTTTAACAAGTCACAGCAGACTTTTGTTGCTATGAACAGGATTTCACATTTTTCTTCTAAGTGACTGCAGAATTTTTGTTACATATAAAAGAACCAGAAGCAATGGTAATCAGCATTTCAAAATGTAAAATTCCCTCTTTCTTACACCTGAAAAAACACCAAAGTTTTCAAATCAGTTGGCTTAACTCTGCTATCTTGTACATGCTCTGGAACACTGGATTTAAGAAATCAGGTAGAACTAGGTCTTCTCCTTGTTTGGAGACCAATAAGGTGCTTTTTTTGGAGGAATTTTATGTCTCCCAAGTCCCTTGATAACCAGAGTTCCTCACTGACAAGAACAGACTTTGCAAAAGACACTTTTGATGGGTTCAGAATGGAGTAATAGTGATCAAGAAATAAAATCCTTATAAAAAGATGAACCATTCATATGCTGTAGAGTCTTGGTTGGTCCAGTTGTGTTTGTTTATACTTCTGAAATATTCTAAATTCACATGTTTACAAGATGGATGTGTTTCAAATGTAGGATAGTTCCATACATTACTGGCAGTTTAGACGATCTGTCTAGCAAAACAAGTCTGTAAACTGCTGATTGCCAGAAGCCAGGAGGGCACAAGGGGAAGTTTTTTTTTTTTTTTTTTTTTTTTTTTTAAATCTCCTGCCAGCAAAAAGAAAGTGTACTGGGACAAACATTCATGTATGACTGGTCTGATATTCAGCATTCTCATCACAAGGAGTGAAAGCCTTTGAAAGGTAATGGCTTGCTCTGTCCTAAATAGAAAACCTACATTGGTTTTCTATTTTGTCAATCTTGCCTGTCAAGCAGACACTGAATTCACTTGAATCAAAGCCACAGACTTCTAATAATGTGTACGCAGAAGGTTGGCTGTGTCTCTTTTGCTTGTACGTATGTACTTTACCTTCTGAAACATCGGCTGGTCACAATGTGTGAGGACCAGATGCTGTGAAGGTGAAACCCTGCTATCATTCCATTGATTTCAATAGCCACACTGATTTGTACCAGCTGAGCCTGTGCTCTGCAACTTACATTTGCAGTCTTCTCAGATATATACATTTAAAACTGGAGAAAAAGGTTTAGCTTCTCGTTTCCTACTACTGAAACAAATAAATAAAGCAATATTTTAAAATAAAGGTATTCACACTGCTTCTCTCAGAACAGCTTTCTATCCTTGCCAATTGTTTTCTTACATTTATATGTATATTTTAAACTTTTTCCTGATTGTTGACACAATATTTTAATGTTGTTTTAAAAGAGCAATTTTGTTTGGATAGAACTCCATCAGGCACTGAATTATACAGAATTCTGTCTTTGCCATTCTCAGTGTGACCAGTAATGGAGGACATAGATAGTTATGGAAAATTAATCTGAATAAAATGAAATGTCAGGTGTGCCCATAGTGATGCAGCTACCATTAAAATGCCAGAATTTAAAGACTTCTGTCACTAAGCTTCACATCCTCTCTGTTATAGGGCAATAACTCCTTCCAACTCTGAAGTACAACACAGACAAGATCTCATTAGACCTTGGAGCTGTTGTAACTTGAGTATCCTGAATGTCCTACAGTTTAAGTCTTTATAGACTACTTACAAAGATCAGATAATGCAAAGAAATTGAGAACAAACCATATACACTTTGATACTATTTCCATACTGAATAAAGAACCTGAAAGTTTCCTTTTTGAAAACCAATTAATTAGACTATAAGTTGCCTTTGCTACAAAACCAGCAGAAGTTGTATTATAAGAGTATTTTAACAAAGAGCACATAATTTCACTCCTTTTTTTTTTTAATTTTAATTTTTAAATTTTTATCTCTATTTAAGGGAAAAAAAGGCAAGAGGAAAAACCTTCCAAAATATTTCAAATTTACTTAGTGGAAAAGTTGCAACAGAAGTTAACAGTTGGATAAAAAGACTTTAAAGAACTTTTTAAGACCAATAAAAATCTTCTTTCACTGAGGTGCTGCCATCATGATTAAGAGTACAGAGTACAAATTATGCTTTATCCTGAAAAAAAAAAGTCTGAAACTGTTTTTCTATTCCCATTTCCAATGTTATATTCATAATAATCATAGCTTCGACCACAAGATTTGCTACTCCTGATTTAGCAAAAGCAAATACACTTGCCTCCTCCAATTTGTCAGGAGTAAATAATGCATAGTAAATAATGCATATCAAACACACACATAAAACAAATATCTGGTCAAATGGAGGAGATGGGAATTGTTCTGCCAATTAGTAATTTATTCACTGCTGGTAGTGTTGCATCTCTTTAACTCTTGCTAATTGCCAGCTATATTTACTGTATACATAACAGAAGAAAATAAATAAATAAAAGATGCTCTGAATCACTGGTCTGTCTGAACCAAACCATCAAAGAGTGCTGTTGTGTTTGAGCTAGTTTCTCCAGTAGCATAAAAATCTTCTTGATGGAAACTGATGCAATGTGGTAATGGCTTCTGTTCTCAAAATGCTTATGGACATAGGTACAGTTGGTCAAGTAAATAGTCTAAAAAATTGTGCCCATGAATAATGTAACAGATGTAGAAATGTATAGGTCTGACTGACTCCTCTAATGTTTACAATAACCTTAATGTCCAGCAATGTGTGGTTAAAGGGCAGACAAATTTAGGTATTTCTCACATTAAATGTAATGTTAACTGTGTCTCTGTGTTTTATCTCTGATATGGACATTCAGCATTTCACATGAAATAAAACAACACAATCTATGACTCTGTTCATTTTCATATTTCACTAATTTGGAAGCTTTAAGCAATATTCATGTAGACTTGTTCCTCAGAGTAGATGATTTTAAAGATATTTTTAAAAAAGCCTCAGCTAAACTGAATCAGCAGGCATGAAAAATAAACGTTAACCCAGTTTTCACCTAATCCATTGACATCTGATCTGTCTGATGCAGTTTAAGGATTTTAATTATTTTTCTTTTTACTTTTGGAAAAAAAGAGCATATCAAGACTCTTCTTGGCTGATTTTATAGTTTTTGTAGCCAGTTCTAGCTTTTTCTCAATTTACTTCCCCTTCCTTGCCCTCCTTCTACTCCTTTACCCTACTTGAGGTTGCAATCAAATGCTGATCTTTTGGTTTGCTTCCTTGCCTGTCACCAGGGAACTCACATTTTTTCTTTAGTAAGTGAGACTGTGGGTACTAAGTGCAGTGATGGAACCTATGAGGTGGCTGTAGGAAGGAGCATAGGGCAGGGAAATCATCAAGCAGCTGGATGGGAGATTTTTTCCCTGGGAATGAATGTATTTTACTTTGTCATTAAGTGCAAATAGCATTGGTGTTTTTTTGTTTTTTTTTTTTTTCCTTTTCTTTCAATTTTTCCTAATCTCATGTCAGTTAAGATCTGTTCATCTGAAGGCATTTGATCTCATAAACAGGAACACGAACTAGTAGTGTTAGATTCATAAAGGCAGTTTCCCCCTGCTTTCCTCAATAATACATGCAAGTCCTTATATCACAAGGGCATCAAACACTCGAGACCAAACCCATCTTGTCTCAGCTGGGTGCAAGAGTTAAAACCCTTCTTCTTATGGTACTCAAAGGGCCATGCTGAAGCCTTTTTCTAAAGTGCAATGGTGTCAGTGGCTGTGAGATCAGTAATGGTACACAAGAAACATTTCATTCCTAGGTAACCATTTCAAATCCAGTCTGGGCTGAACATGCATCTGGTAAGACAGCTGTTTAGCTTTATGAAGTGATGAAAGTAAGTGGTCTCACACCGATGCTCGGTGGACAGGTGTCTACATGGTAGGACGATGTATTTTACTTGGCACAATTTGTGGCAGTCTCAGCAGACAGCCCCAGGGATAAAAGAGTGATCTCCTCAATGCTAGGAGTGTCACCCCCTAGTCAAAACATGCCAGCAGGGTGATGTGAAGCATACACTGTCTTGCTTTATGCTGTATCTCTGCAAAGCTTGCTTTAGCTGCAATTGCATAGTTGCTATGAATCCTGGATAGGATAAAAGAAAACCAGATTGTGCAGCTGAATGAAAGCCTCTGACTTTGTGACTCCGTTCAGACAGTGGAGTTCATTTGAAATACACTGGCTTACATGCAAATCAGTGATGCCCAAAGTAATAATATAACTCAAGGAATGAAAATAGAATAAATGGTTTTGTATCTAATATTTCATTTCAATCTAAATTAATCTTGGTGATCTTTTAGTGAATAATATACTCACATAGGCAGAGTACATTAAATTACCTACAGACAGTACAGGGCAATAAAATGTTCAGAAAAAGTACTCCTTGTGGCGTTTCTACTTCTTATGTCTTGACAGGCTCCATTAAGATACAAAGAAATAGAATACAAACGTTTTAGTCTGACAGATGTCTGATGACATTTAACTAAATAATAAGAGACATAAACCAAGGGAAATATTACAGTACAACATCACAACAAATTAGTCTTCTCTTATTTGGACATGAGATAGAAACACATCAGGGAAAATTTTTTCCAAAGCACTTTTCCACTTTTGATTTAAATTTAGGATTTCTAAATCTACTGTTCCAAGAAAACTCCTGTAGACAGGGAGCTTCTCTTGCACTTTGAGTTAACCAAGATCAGATACCATTTAGTAGCACCATTCTAACGCATGAAAGTTTGAGAGGTTCAGCTTTTGGTCCATAGTGATTTAAAACAATCTCATACACAGTTTATATTCAAGGCTGAATCAAAGTGGCACTGCAAATTTAACCAAGAAAAAATGTGGTTTACACTAGTTGCCATCTACTCCTATTTTTTTCTTCTACACTGGCTTAGATGTCAAAGCTGTGTGTAACATGCATTGTGTGTGTCTCTTTGGAGAAATTTGTGTAATACCTAACTGCTAACAGTGGAAAAAATATTTCATGTTTTTATTTGAATTATCCCTTCCGCCTGTCTGTTTGTTCCTGTACGGACTCATAAATTTTTTAACAGGAAAAAATGTGGTAAGAATAATAGGCAAGCATGTGTATTTATGTATGTCTCTCTACATGTAGTAGTTGGACTCATTGAGACTATTTTGACTGCTGGACCACTTTCTGGGGTGTTAATCAGGCATTAGATTGATTTTGATTTCATTCTTATTCTGGAAAGATAATTCACTATTATACATCAGACATTTTTAAACAATAAGTCTTGCATTCACAGTGTGGTATAATGGCTTTATTGACTATAATGAGATATCAAAGTGCAACAGAGAAAATAAATTATGCGCACAAACTGTGATTACATGTTTCTTATCTGCTAAGGGCTATTTCTATGTGCTTTTCATAAGGTTAAATGCTTTATAGAGACAACCCCATCTATACATCTGCTTAATTTTACTTTCCCCTGTAGTTTAAGACCTATTGAAATGAATAATGGTGAAAATTATCTAAAGCCTACTGCTATTAACGGGATGACTGATACCATCCTATGCTGGGGGGGGGGGAAATCACCAGTTGGGAGGAAAGAGTAGAAGCAGAGGGAACACCCCATTTTAATTGCACTGAATATTATGTTGAAGAATTGTCCATGTCATATGACAAAAAGGTGGTTAGGCAGCTACACGGCCCTTTTTTTGTCTCTTTCCTCCTCCTGACCCCTGTTGCAACAAGCTACTGTCATGTAACCAGGTCACTCCTGATTACAGTCTTAATGCCTTTATATATGGCTTCAGAATGCTGTTGAGGATGTGTGTACATCTCAGTTAAACAAGGCCCTATTAAGCCTGATTTTTAGACAGATTTACACAGTTAACTTTGAAATATGCAGAAATTGAGAACATTTGGCATTTCTGGTAAAAAAGCTTGATGAGCTGCCAGTATGGTGAAGAAATTATTTTAATTTTGGCAATGTAAAATTAAAACTCCTCTGATGTGTCAGTAATAACTTACATTAGGAAACCTCTCCCTATCTATGGTGTAGATGTCTGACCTAGTAATTTAGGGCTTCCTTTATTGTCAACAAGCAAACATTTCCAGATGGTGATTCTACTGACCTATTTTAGATATAATTTACTTTAAGTTAAGACAAAAGTTAGGTGAGGCTTATCCCATTCATAATTTAGCATCTTGGGGAAAATTGCTTCTTTTTAACTAAGAATGACCAATCTTTATTTTCTTTCATTTTTATTTTGGTTTTATTAAATCTGATTCTACTTAGTGTCATACAAACAGAAGAAATTTCCTTCTTCCCCCCAAAGGCTGTGATTTATTTAAAAACCAGACCAAAGTTTATGCAGAGTCTATTGTATGCTGGTATGATCTGGAGGTGATGCAGTACTGAAGAGAGCAAAATAGCATAAAAATGATTTATCACAAGTTAGTATTGTATAAAACATCTTGATTTATCATCCAAGTTCTTCATTTGAACTACAGATAACTTCTTGCACAACCACTGCTTTAAGTCCTAGGAATGTGTATGTACACGATGAGATAAAAAGAATTATTATGGTATTAACTGTAGGAAATAAAGATCAAAGGTTACCATCATGGCTTTTCCTGAACTAAAACTATGCTTTGCCTCAAACTGATATCTCAACTGTCCTGAAAGTGTAATGAACAGTACTTAAAGCAATATTTACATTGGCATTGGTTTCTCTTTACCAGTTCTGTATAAACATAAATAAAATAGTTTCCTTCAGCAAGTGCTTGAATAATTTCTACATTCTCCATATAATTTGTAGCTGATTTGTTTGGTTTTCTTTTAACCTAGCTATTAAGTTTGCATGCAGTTTCCTCAAAAGCTGTATGTTTCATCTTTTGTAGTGTCATTTTTTTCAGAGCAGAGAGAACTGGAGATGAAACAGAATTATTTAAAAAGTTCTCGTTTTTGTTGTTCTTACACTAAAGCATCCTTTTGCCTTTATAATACACAACCAAATTTGTGTGTGGAACATGGCAACCCTTCACTGAGAAAAAAACCCCCAAACAATCAGAAAGCATTTCTCTTTGGTTCGTGAGAAAAATCTTTTGAAAATGTGAGCATTAATGTACTGAGCCTGTACTAAACAAAACATGTTCAGTAAACTTGGCAATAGACTTGTTCTAAGTGAATAAATACTAACTTGCCCTTGTAAGAGGCCTTTGCTCTTATACACAGCTATATAAGTTATTCTTTCAAGCCTCCCCACAAGCTCAATGACCACTGTTCAAGTGAATTCTTATATTGTGCCCTTGCTAGCCAGCCAACCAGACTGAAAAAGTGAATAATTGGTGTGCAGACCTACAAACTCACAGTCTGTTTAAAAGGCAGGTGGTGGCTAAGGATTACATCGGTTGGGACATTAATCTTTACAGGAAGCAACACTCCCATGGCCAAGCACATCACTGGTACACTGAGACTATTCCAGTTTTTCCTTACTTTGTCCCCATTGCAGCTAATATTTTCCTAAGATTCACACACACAGAAAGAATATTTTTCTACTGTCTAGTTGTAACCTTTGGGAAATATATATTTAGTGAATATTTTCCATTTTAAGTGATACCATTATGAATTTTGGTGTTATAAGGAAAACATGGCCTTCTCCCTGCATCCCAAAAGTTAGTCCAGAATCCCCAAGAGTCCTTAGACAATTCAGGGCTTGGACATTGTCCCCATAGAGGAAGGCTGCAGAAAGAAGTACAGTTGTAGTGTAAACTGGTTCCTCTGATGCATTGATGAAATGAGCACATGGGTGCAGAGTAGCTGGCTGAAAAGAAATCCAGATAAGCCACATGTGGATGTGGTGGGAAGAGAAAAATATTAAAATAAAAAAAAAAAGCAAAAAAAGTGCCACAAACACTACCTCTTCATAACATCAAAGTGGTTCTCAACTTTTGCTTCCTTTTGTATTCATTATTCTTCCAGATACCCTTTATTAGTCTCTGTTTTTCTACATAGAGCCTTTCTTGGATGTAGTGAGCCATACACTGTCAGCTACTGCTGTATTTTCCTTCATACAGAATACCTGGGAAAAGTGAAAGATGTCACTGAGAAGTTCTAGGTTTCCTGATAGCTGGTGCACCCTAAGGCAACACAAAGCACATTTTTTTTTCTCTCCAGGTAGACTTCACATCATAAACTTGGAAAATTCCAGCAATATCTGAGTTTCTGCATAGTTATGGAAACCATTTCTCTCAGCTAGGTCCCTTCTAAGTAGCTGCACTGATGAAATTAACAGCAAGTTTCTCAGACAGTGTCTGCTTCTAGGACTGATGATGCTCAATGTTTATAGTTACAGCCAGAGAATGGTCTGCAGAACTAAGGACACTGCTCAGTTCTGAGGAACATCTTATGCTCTGGGAAAAGAAAGGGAGTAATGAGGTCAAACCTGCAACCCTCCTTTAGGGAGAAGTAAACAAGACAGGTGGCCAAAATTGACCAGAGTATTCCATCCCATACATGTCATACTTGGTATAAATTTAAGGGACCATGAGGGTCAAGCCCTTTCCTTCCTTCTTCTTGCTTTGTTCTTTGACATCCTGGGAGGATTTTTGTCTACCTGTGGTCCTGATCTGTGCCAGCCTGAATCCATGTGTTCCTGACTCCAGCTCCCAACTGCTGCTGAATCCAGGCACCCAGTCTGGCACTTTTCCAGGGCTGCCTTGCAGTCTCGGTGGTGATGTGAGTGTTCCTGGGGGAGAGAGGGCAGGAACATGCTAGTGTTTTACATATATTCGTATATATTTAATATTTTTTCCTTTTAAAGAAATCATTACTATTTCATTCAAACTGTGTAGAGCCTTTTTCCCTTTTTCTCTCTCCTTTATCAGGGAGGGGTATTAAGAGAGATCATCTGTCATTTGGTTAATTGCCAGCGTAGCATTAGATCGTGGTGGTCAGGAAGATCTCTGCAGGGTTATAAAGGTCTGGTTGGGATGGACCCCATCATCCCAGGGTAAAAACCTTCCCTGTTACTTCCAGGTTCACCTCACCAGGAGTGTCTTGGTGGCTCCTACAGTCTTTATATTTGAAGATTATTAATTTCATGTGTACCATATTCCCACTCTAACTAGACTCTTTTGGGCAATTTTCAAATAAAAGTATTTTATAGCAGGCATTAGACAGTGTTAAAATTCTATTTTTAGCTATTGGTAGAAGTAAGGGAGGACAGTAAGGACCATTTTTTTCCTTTCTCCTAAGATCATTTATGTATACAGGGGACTGTGTATGTATGCGTGAACAAACACAGACCAAGGCAGATCACTTCATCCAGAGGTTATATCTTCTAAACCAGAAAATTAATCCAAATAAATTGGAGGCCAGCAGTTGAGAAAATAAGCTAAGGCTAGTTAGGAAAAAGGAGTTACCTGGTTTTAGAAAGAGGATTATTTATAAATCAAAGAATTCCTTGTGACTAAGGAGAATGCTGTCATATGCAAGTTATGACACAAGGCTAAAAAATGGAGAGAAGAAGGGCTTCGCTTGCTTACTGAAAAGAGGTAAATTTTTTGCCCCAGGTCAAAAGGCACTGTAGATTCCTGTATAAAAACACAGTTAGGAGCAAGTTCTCTCATTTTACCACCAGGTAAACTTGCTGAGTTCAGCCCCTGGCCAAGGTGTAGAGTTGATCTCAGCAAGTTTACCTTGTGGTAAAACCAACAGGCTTTGATCTTTACTTTGTTTTCACCTCAGGACAGCTCCTGCTTATTGGTTACCTGAAGGTAAAAATCACACCTTCTTTTATCACCAAAGCTAAGTCTGTGAAACAACCATATTGGGAATAAGAAGAAATGAGAGCTCATATATGGCATGTAGACTTCAAAGGAAGGGATGTAGGGTTTTTTTGCTTCTTCAAGAAATTTAGAAAAGAAATATGAGGGAGGAGATATATATTTTTACACTGGATGGCTAAGCAAAAAAGTGTGATCATGAGCAATGAGCTCATGACTGTGTTAGGATAGCAAGCTGGGACTACACCAGGGATGGACTGATGTTGGCTTAAGGAAATCCAACACAATGTGTAAGTGGTCACAAACCCAGTAGATAGCAAAGCAACAGGTGGTAGCACAGGACATAGAGGACTGTTTCCTGCAGAGGTAAGATTGGCCATTTGGGCTGTTTCACCCGGGGAAGAGAGCACTCAGGAAAGTGAGGATAACAAGAATCTGTCATGGGATGTAGGAAAGACAGAATTCTACAAGGAAGAGTGTGTGGGGTGCCATTCTTAGTTTTCCTCTACTTATGGCCATGATTGCATTCACTCTGCAAAATGTTTGCAATGCAGTATCTGCTGCATTTCTAGAATTTCTCTGGTATACCAGATTACTATATCTCTTTCTATACTATATAAATAATTGTGTTTTTTCTAGTTTTTGGGTTTGGGTGGTTTCTTGTTTGGTTGGTTTATTTGGTTCAGTTTTGGTGTGTGGCTTTTTTAAAAAAAATTTTTCTTTCTTTTTTTTTAAGAAAATCAAGTTCATACTTCTGTGAGCCCTAATTTAGCCAAGTTGTATATTTCAGAGCAAACAGCTTACTTTGCCTAAGTGCTTCTGTGAACTGAACAGTCTGCCCTGAGGCAAGCAAATCCAAAGCCAAAGAGGGATGCACCCTTCATATTCTGCTAATTGATTGAAGGGGCAAATGATCTATAGGAAAAGTTGCATCATTAACTTAATTGAGGGCAAAGCCTAATTAGAGGGGAAATGAAGTAGACAGAGCCAGAGACACAGCAGGCCTTCATGTGAGATGTCAACAAACAGACATTGTAACTAAAACCAGACAGCAACAGGACTTCATTTACATCTTCAATTTCAATGTGAAAATATTTACATGATTGTGATGTGTATGTGAGATTTCAGAGGTGGAATGCAAAAATTTAACATAGCTAAACTGGAATCAACCTGTTTTAGAGGTACAGGAGGAAAAAAATCAACTGACTGAACTCGCTTTAAAAATTCCTGAGCAAACTGACTGAAGTTACTAAAGACTGCATTCGTGCTTCTGTAATATATTTGAACTCTACGTTCCTGAGGAAATCCAACAAGAATTGGACCAGGAATTTTACAGTAACAAATAAATAAATTGAGTGAATACTGGCAGCCATTATTGCTTCAGTTTCATTGCACAGAATTCCTGAATGAAGACATAAAATGCACTTTTGCACATTCATTATTTTAATTATTGCTATGTGCAGTTACTTTTCTGGAGCCCCCTTGCTCGTGGAAAGAGGCTTTCCCCCTCAGAATCACAAGCTCCTGAGCTGTGAATTGGTGATGTTAAATTCTAGAGGCTTGTTAAGTATTTTAAACATTAGTTTAATATCTGAACTAAAACAGGTGGCAGTAGTCTTTTCAGGACCTTTTCCACTGCATTTTAGGGGCTTTTTTTTGGCATACAGCTCCTCTTTTACCAACTGCAGGAATACAAACAAAACCTTTTCATAAGAAAAGCCACTTAAGTGAAATGAGGAATGTGAGCAGACATGTTTTGGCTACGGTGCAAGTCTTTAAAGCATATAGGCATTATTATACAATTCAGCTGCCATCACATGGGTCTTGTGCACTCTTTAAAAAGCCCTGAGCCTGCCCCCCAAATATGCACAAAATTTCTGTGAGTATATGTCATTAAATAGTGTGTAGGTATGTTAATAAATGGAAAGAAAGTATGAATTTTATTGTGTAAATCAGCCTACACAGAGCCAGAAAAATCATTACATACTGATTAACTAAAACATTTTGGGGGGGGCTGACCTCTTTTGTATTCCCAGGAAAATCATCTATCAGCAGTTTACAGCTTCACAAACCTCACGTTTTATTAATCGATGTAATTGCTTACCAGACAACAGAGCTATCTCTGTGTTTACAGCAACTGGGTATTAAGTAAATGGTTCTGTGTCTGTATTTTACTCTCCATACTTTCTGTCCCTCCTAGCTGAGCAACCACCCTAATGTTCCATCTCCTTCCATAGCCTCAAGAGTATGTGTGGGATCTTCTGATGCAGCTCTGAAACAAGAAAACTCCCAATGACTTCTTTGGAAGATTTTGTTTGTGCTGGATCACCGTGTAATTCTCAAGTCAGTTTAAGAGTTTTTCCTCAAGACAAGACAAGTGGGAGCCACCGATCCAACCGAGATAACAAACTGGCTCCCTTGTAATTCAAATTCTCCCATGCAAAGCTCGAAAACACTGACTTGAGGCAGAAGACAGGAAGAGACTCCACTGAGTACAGTATTAGTAATTATCTGTGTTGTGTGACAAGGAGCTCTAAATACACTTAAAGTCAGTCTAACAAATGCATATCGTGCCATTCTTGCAGCAAAACACCTTCAGGGTAACTCCCCTTTTAGATTTCTGAAAGTACATGAGCTCAAAACTCATTTTAGTGGAAAATGGAATTTATAAAATTATGGGGTTTAAGACAGGAAAAATTACAGCAGTCTAGAAATCACTGGAGTAATCTTTCTTATCTCAGCTTTATAGTAAAATTTATTGTAAACCAGGTAATAAGAGGAAATCCTGCTTGGATCATACTAGAGTACAATAGTTGAATGTTAACACATTTATTATCACCTGTCACATCCCTATGAATGCATCATTGTGAACATGCATTTGGATCTGGGACAGCATGATTAATCATTGCTCAAAAAAAGAAACAACAGAGTAGTTAATTATTTGTCTCAACATATTGCATTTAAATCATCCTCCTCATTAAATCAATTATGTAAGTATCCTAATTGAGCTACTAAGACCTGGAACTTTGTTGTGAAATAGCAGTGGAAAGAAACTACCAAATCCTGTCCTGATTTTCAAGTACATAAAGTATCATTCTTTTATTCTTTATCAGAAACCATGCAATTTGGGAATTAAATTAGGAAATATTTCTAGGGTCTGTTAGTTGGGGTTTGGCAATGCAGTACCTTTTTCACGTGGCTCTCTACTCCTTGGAACACAAGCAGAACTTACTCATGTGTGCCCATAATATACATTGTAAACATATGATGCAAAGAAGTTTTTAACACTTCCTATTGTTCTCAATGGGATACAGTAAAAAGCTGAAGCTACTGAACCCTCTGTGGTTTTGAAAATAGGGTCCAAATTTATATCAAAATCACTTTCTCAAGAATCACTGCCTTCACTAACAAATGCTGGCATGTATATATCTGAATGAGTAGCCACAGGCTCCCCTTATAGTAAGCAGAGGAATATCAGCAGATATTCCATACATACTACATGTTACATATGATGTAGAAGAACTGCACAGTGTGGGACAGACTGTCAGTTTTTACCTTTCTCTTTCACATCTGAGTGCCTCAGCAACATGACACAAATTTTCATCTGGAGAAGAGACAATCTTATTCAGATCATCATTCTTCATTGCATATGAACTATTTCCATCATCTGTTCATGTGCAGTAATTATTGGCAGATTCCTTTCTATTTTCTCTCAAAAGTTACATCAGGAGAATTTTTCATCTTTTACAACTGCCAGAATAAAATTAGACAGTTTACATACTTATATTGGGTTCTTGTTATATTGGTGTTATTTTTTGTCTGGTTGGTTGGTTTGGTTTTTGTTGTTTTTTTTTTTTTTACTATGCCTCTCAAAACACCCCCCTGCCAAATGCACTACAATAAATAGCTTTTTATTTTCAGTGAAATTTTAAAATAAGTAGAGAAGTAGAAAAAGATTTCTAAAACATAACATTTCTTTTAATAGAAAAATAATCAATGTTAATGAAAAAATACATTTTCTATTGTAAATTCAATCTTCCAAGTTTCCTATAAAAAATAACATTTGTCAACGGTTGCCACTTGGTTCTATACAACAGTTCTTTTCAAAATACTTGGAAATACCTACTGTGTAGTAACTGTGGGCAAATGCTGACTTTTAATAGCTTTTATTATATGTGGTCTTGTTACTGGTGAAACGTGATGAACTTTCGGAGCATAATTTCATATTACGTCACGACTCATTTTATTTTTACTAGTTTGGTAAATAGCAACATTAAGCTTACAGAACAAAACTC
The DNA here is from genome assembly GCA_038090715.1 of Florisuga fusca. NCBI lineage: Eukaryota > Metazoa > Chordata > Aves > Apodiformes > Trochilidae > Florisuga > Florisuga fusca. Next base: position 37,481,894 of record JAAWXA010000003.1, read on the forward strand.
TGAATACCAGGAAGGAATAAATTGTGTAGAATTAATTGACTTGTGAATGTTGCTTTTTTTAAAACTGTCTGCACACAGTAAAATTCAGTGCCTTCTGCATTTAATAAGTCAGTTACAGTTATGGGAAATGGATTGTTAAATAGGAACTAAACTTCACTTTCCACAAAGCACTGACATCCCCTTTTCATCTTAAATACGCAAACTAAAGTTTTGTGTAAATAAATGTAGAATTTTTGTGGAGATGGAAGGAAAGCAAATTTGTCAGATTTACCAGATTTACCAAATTGTCAGATTGCACTGAGCCCAAACGCTTTGAGAATTAGGAGGTACAGACTCTTTGTGAGCTTCCCACAGACAAAGGCGTGCTGATCCTCATCCCACTGACAGCTACAGAGCAAGTTGCCACGTCTTCAGTGTGAGGAGGATTCAGCCCAGAAGGCAGGAACATTTACTAACACGAAGGAATAGGGGAAGCCTTGTTAACAGAGCTCTTTCCCAGGAAGTCAGAAGCTGATCAGCTCTACGCTCAGCAGGAGATGTCAACAAAGTCTATAGAAATTATGATGGGCGCTTCAGATTACACGAAGAAATTGTGACTTTCTCAGAAAGGTCATATGTAAAACATTCCCCTTAAACACATTCTCCTCAAATTAGATCAGAAGTTTACACAATTAAATTTGTGATTTTAGGCATTGTTTCTTAACAAATAGCTGAAAACCTATCCGTAAAAGATGCTTTAGAAATAAAACAGACGTCAAAACAATTAAAAAAAGATTTTGTAAGAATAAAAGTCCTCAAACATGAATAGTTTAAAATCACAAGCTATGAAGGGAAAAATCCTACTCCTCTTTCTGCTGGAGATGGGCTTCTGCCCACAGAAAAACTAGTGGGGATGTTATTGCAGTGGCAATAACCACAGCGTTTTCACTACTTCTTCGTGGTGCTGGAGTAAAAAAAAGAAAAGGCAAACTATCCTTCTGCCTGAGGCATGCTCCTGAGAAAAGCCCAGCTCTTTAGGGAAGACAGGATTTGCCTCAACAGGATGCATGAGAGGATTAACATGACAAATTAACTGTTAATCCAGGTAGTAGCCAGCTATTAATAAACTCCTCATGAACACTACCCTTAGTGGTTTGAACTCTTTGCTCCTGACGTGTTTTGAGTTTGAAGGGTGAATATGAAAATAGTCTCCTGTCTAGGGGCAGATGTAGTGGGTGAACAAATATAGATGAGTCCATCCTGTGGCCTTCATACAGATGTTGCTTTTAGTATGCCTGTGGAGAAAGCACTTCAGACTTCGGATCTGCAAAAAAGAAGCTTTTTTGGCTATTTTTCAATCTCACTTTCTCTAAACAACAGATGTGGATTACTCTAAATTTGGTAGAGGGAATGAGCTGGAGAGAGGCACTTGCAGTCTGACACTTTTTTCATTTTGACACATGCAGCTGCCAACAACAAATGGCTTTCCACTGGAGAGTTACAACTAGTTTTTCCTTAAAATAACGATTACACTGTTATCTATTAGCAATCAGTTATCTTACCAGTACAAAACTATTTTAGATATCATTGGAAGATTTATTTTTCTTTTTTGGATATATGAAATGAACTAGTCTAAAAATTGCCTGCATCCACCTTTATTGCATTTGTCTGAAAGTTTGGTTTTACTTTCTTTGAAGTCAGTGTCAAATCGGGGCAAATTAAACTGGGGAAAAATGGATTTCAGCCACGCTAGTTTAAGCCCAAGTATTCAAATTTATACTGGTATGAAGAGGAAAAAGATTATATATAATGCCTTAATAATTTTTTAGTTCCAAGGACTTATTTAATTTAAATAATTTAATTTTAATTTAAATGAAAAAGAACAGCAGGTATGAAACGCAAGAGCCAACAAAAACAGGTACCTAAGATGGACATAATTATGCAAGTAAATATCTTTTTGCCTTTACTGAATGTTTGGCTCCTTCATTTTAATCAGAATTTTATTCTGTCCAGTGACTCCAGGACTAGGTCCGCCATCTGTAATGACTAAACTTTGCAGAAATGTTTTAGCTTTACTTAAAGCTTTCATTCATGCATCTCTATGTACTATAACATCAAGCTTTTATTGTCCAATAGAAAAAAAAATATGTCAAGTTTTGCCTGACCACATAAAGTATAGAAATCCATGGCTAGTTTGTGTTTGATAGTAAATCTTTTGTTTGTACAATAACTTCTTTCAAGTTCTGCCTGTTAGTAAACTCTTTTTAAAATTATACTTTATGCAAAGTATACTTTAAGAGGGTGGCATTTTCAGTTTTTTAAAATACAACAATTCAAGAATTGCACGATTTTCAAGACTTGAAGCATTTATTTTACATTTCTCATGTTGTTAGAGACCTTGATGCCAATTTGTCATCAAAGAATTCTGAATTTTTTTTTTAAAAAGGAAAACAACAGAAAAAGGAAAAAGCAAAAAAAAAAAGAAAATGCTTTATTGAAAAAAAAAAAAAAAAGGAAAAAAAAAAGAAAAACACCAAAGCCCAAACCCTAAAACTCCACAGGGTTGCAAGAGAAGAAGAAAAAATGTAAAAGTTCATTTCAGCATAGTGATTTATAGGGAAAAGCTCAGCAGCTTACATAAAACCAAAAGGGGAAGTGGTCGAACATTGGGTCAAATCTCCATTCACATGTTTTGTAATAAAAGGCTGACTGTAGCCTTTGAGCCTTGCTTCCAGTCACAGACAATGGCAATTGCAGAGCAAGACTAATAACAGGATTTAGCATAAATCCACCACAGGAAGTGAACAGTTGTACTGGCAAATAATTAGCTAGGACACTTTTTATGGCAACATCAGGATGCTCTCTGTGCTTTAAAGCATTGTCTGCAACTGTGGTCATGGAAAAAAAAAATAGTCATTTCTCCCTGTTTGTAGAAGACTTTCACTTGCAGACCATTTTTACAGAATTTAAATATTTTTTCTTCGACTGACTTAATAGCAATAGTATAAGAACTAAATTTGCATTTGAAGGGTTTTTAAAAAAATGTTATTTTTTTTCTTTTTCTTTTCTTTTTTTTTTTTTTTTTTTTTTTTTTTTTTTTTTTTTTTTTTTTTTTGCATGGCTAACAAGTGGGTTCAAAGCAACACTTTGATCTTGAACCCCTGCCAGATTCCAAGAGCTGAAAGCCCCCCTGTGCAGTAAAGTAGACCTGAACTCACAGAGCCTGCCCAATTTGCATAGGAACGTCAAAATTACTGACACAGCTGACTACTGTGTTGCAGTGAAGTCTGTATTTTTTCTAATGAACAGAGATCTGCTTTTCTCCCTATGTTTATTTGTCATTTGTTAGATGACTAAGTTTAATTATCACTGTTCATTTTCTAGGCAAGGAACTTATAAGTCTGCACTGAAACAAGCAAGCAAAAAAAGAAAAAAACAAACAGACTGGCTACTGGGAAATTTTTATTTTTCAGAAGGGAGATTTCTGTCTGATATGCAATGCAACTAGGTATGAAGAAAGCAGTATCTGTTATTTTGTATTTTACAAAAACTGCAAGGAATTTAACTGAAGAAAAGTGTTGACATCCCATGTGAGTAATTTAAATACTTTCTTCACCTTTTAGCTTCATCACTTCTACATAGTCCATGTGATATTTGTTCTCCTGAAAGTGAGTTATACTAATGAGTTTCTCTGAAAAAAAAACTCCATCACATTTCTATTGCCTTTGCATATCTGCTTCCCAGCCACAGGAAAAAAAATAAAATAAAAATAAATAAATAAATAAATAGATAAATAAATTGTGAGGAGAGGATTCCCATGGTGTATCCACTCAGCATTCAAGAAACCAGAATTGTTAGGATGGGGCAGAATTTTCACACTACATAACTTAGTTTGCTCATCACCAGTCTGTACTTCAGTGAACAAAAGAAATGACAAAATCCCTGGATGCTGAAGCACAATGTAACTGCAGAAACAGAGGTCCAGAACTGCAGAGTCTATAAACTTGAAATGGTCCCTACGGAGGTCAAAGAGGGAGCAGGTACCTCAAACCACTCTCAGAATTGCAAATCATGACTGTACTAATCACCTAGATGCCCAACCTGGACTACAGGTTGCTTGAAAGAAAAAAAATACCTACAAGGCTTCAATGCCTTTCTTCTGGCCAAAGTACCATGAGACAAAGCCCCAGAGGGAAGGGGGGGCCAGGGCAGGTCTTTAGTATTCAAGGATCACCTTTTCCATGAAGCAAATAAGAAAGCAGGAAAGAATTCTAGGAGATCTGCCTGGATGAACAAGGGGCTCCTGGACACACTATCACACAAAAATAAGGATTTACAAGGATTGGAAGAAAGGATATCTGGAAAGGGGGGAATAAAAGGAAGCTGTCTGAGCAGCAAGAGGCCTGGTTAACAAAGCCAAAGATCAGTTAGAACTAAATCTAACCAGGGAGACCAGGAGAAATAGCAAAGCTTTCTATAGGTTTATTAACAGCAAAAGGAAGACTAGAGAAGGTGTGGCCCCCTCAGAAAGGAAAGAGGTGAACTAGTTGCAAGTGATATAGAAAAGGGTGAAGTTCTCAATGACTTCTTTACCTCAGTCTTCACTAACAAGGGCTCCGGCCTCACTCCTGAAGTCAGAGGACAATGGCAAGGGTTGGAAGGAAGAGCTGCCAATTGTAAGTGAAGATCAGGTCTGTGACCATCAGAACAACCTGAGAGTGTACAGGTCCATGCAACCCAACGGGATACACCCACAGATACTGAAACTGGCAGATACAGTTGCTAAAACGCTCTTTATTATATTCCAAAAGTCACGGCAGTCTGGTGAAGTCCCCACTGACTGGAAAAGGGGAACATAAGCGTTTTTTTCAAAAAGGGAAAGAAGGAAGATGCAGGGAGCTATAGGCTGGTAAGTCTCACCTCTGTGCCCAGTAAGATCATGGAGCAGATCCTGCTGGAGGCACTGCTGGAGCAGAAGAATAGTGAAAAGGTGACTGGGTATAATTGACACAGCTTCACCAAGGGTAAATCATTCCTGACAAACCTTGTGTCTTCTATGAAAAGGTCACAACATCGATAGACAAGGGAAGAGCATCCAAAACCATTTACCTGAACCTGAGCAAAGACTTCAACACAGTTCTACATGACATCCTGGTCTCCAAAATATCAAAAATGTTTGATAGATGGATGACCACTCGGTGGATAAAGAACTGGCTTGATGGCCACACCCTGTCAATGGGTCCATGTCCAAGTGGAGGTTAGTGACAAGGGGAGTCCCTCAGGGATCAGTGTTGGGACAGGTCTTGTTTAACATCTGTTGGTGACGTGGATGGTGGCATTGAGTGCACTCTCAGCAAGTGCACAAGACCAAGTTCAAGGTCCTGCATCTGGGTCAAGGCAATCCCAAGCACCAATATAGGCTGGGCAGTGACTGGTTTGAGAGCAGCCCTGAGGAAAAGGACTTGGGGGTGCTGGTGGATGAGAAGTTCAACATGAGAGTTCAACATGAGAGTTCATCATGCGTGGCCAGCAGGTCGAGGGAAGTGATTCTCCCCCTCTACTCTGCTCTTGTGAGACCCCACCTGGAATAGTGCATCCAGTTCTGGAGCACCTATTACAAGAAAGACATGGATGTGCTGGAGTGTGTCCAGAGAAGGGTCACAAGTATGGTCAGAGGTCTGGAGCACCTCTCCTGTGAAGACAGACTGAGAGAGTTGGGGTTATTCAGTCCGGAGAGGAGAAGGCTCTGAGGAGACCTTGTTGCAGCCTTCCAGTATCTGAAGGGGGCTACAAGAAAGCTGGTGAGGGACTTTTTAGGATGCCAGGTAGTGATAGGACATGGGGGAATGGATTCAAACTAGAGGAGGGTAGATTTAGGTCACATATTAGGGAGAAGTTCTTCACCATGAGGGTGGTGAGACACTGGCACAGGTTGCCCAGAGAGGTGGTGGAAGCCACATCCCTGGGAGTTTTTAAGGCCAGGCTGGACAGGGCTCTGAGCATCCTGATCCAGTGGGAGGTGTCCCTGCCCATGGCAGGGGGGTTGGAACTAGGTGATCTTAAAGGTCCCTTCCAACCCTGAAAATTCCATGATTCTCTGATTTAGTCTGTATCTGATCAACTGATAGTGAAGCTGTCATGTATTCCTGCAGACACGATAGCCTAAGCACTGCAAGAAATGGGAAAAGCACAGAAACAACAGCTTTCTAGCAGCTTTAGAAATTGGAGCATAAACTCTCCTGTGCCCTTGAGCACACTCCTTCACTTCATTCTGCGGACAAGTGAGAGCACAGATCTTGTTCTGTGTTAACAGGCATTCGTTAAGACAATTAAGTATACACAGGGCTTTTTTGTGTAAACAGTCAAGATTGACAAAGGGTAGGAGAAAGGAAATAGTATTAGCTATAATGTCACAAGTAAGGAACTGAGGCACAGAAATATTACCAACAGGATTTTCAGAAGGATTAAAGCAGCATGACTTTATTGACTGTGCTGCATTAACATCAAATGTGGTTTGACCCTCAGTGATTTCTTCAAAGTAAGACTGGAAGCAGAACAGGAACCAGACCTAGGTCAATACTCAACCCACAAAACCATAATTTCTTTCCTTATTTCTTTTCTATATTTAGGAAAAAAAAAAAAAGACATGTGCCTGTAGGGTGGCTCTCATGCTGCTAAGTCTCTACTTGTACAAATCCAGTCCCTTTAATTTTAACGAACCCTACTTCTGAATGCTGCCTTTGGCATTCTGCCTTGGATTTTTTTTTTTTTTTTTTAAATCTATTTATTTATTTATTTTCTTCCTCACTTCAGAAGGGAGATAGTAGAAGTGAATAGTTATTTCTCCTTGAAGAACAGATCATTTGTAGTCAAGTTTGGCACCACTGCTGTTTCTTACTTCCTTAAAGTTTAGACTAAAACCATGGTATTTATACTGTGAAAATCCCTAGAAAGTTCCAGACGAATCATTCATGTAAGCTTCCAGCAAGAGGTAATATTTTTTTAATGTTCTGTTTATGGGACCTGTTTTCTGTGTTCGGTTTTTTTGCATTCTTGAAGAATTATGTTATGAATACTAAAACTGGTAACTTTATTTTCTTTAATGATTCATACAAAACATGTAGATCAGACTGTCATCATATAAAATAGAGGATAAATTTGTCTCCAGATAGTTACAGAAATGCAACATCCATTTAAGAGGAATGTGCATATTGTAGAAATTCTGTTATGAAATATATACTATGTATACAAATTTAGAAGAGAACAGAGACAAATCATTCAAGGATTGAAGAAAGGGGCCAATTCAAGTTTCACACACAAGTTTGCATCTTCAGCAGTAGGTGGACTGATCACACAACAGCTGTTCTGCCAAGTTTTATGGCTAGCAATAAACTCTGTGAAGTCTGAAGCCCAGCTCTCTTTTGTTGATTACATTATATATATATATATAAAAGAGTGTTTTACTCACCATGTCATTTATATATATTAAAATATATACAAATTAAGAGTTATTATTATTATTAATACAAACAATAATTTAATTATTAACTATTTCAACAATATTAACATGTAATTAATAGATTGGTTTTATTAATATTGTTGTTAATAATATTACTATTAATAATAAACCAATTAAATTAGTATTAATAATATTAAATTTTTAAATAACTGTCATCAACTTAGTATTCATTTGCAACTGAATGCTACAAAGTCATAATAACTGTGTGGGGAAAATGCAGAAACTTCAAGAAAGTGGAGATATTTTTGCATATATAATAGTTAGTGACAGGACCTTGGGGTACACTGAAAAATGTCTTTGTAAAATCTCAGTTTGCCAAGACAAATCTTCTAGGGTGCTGTGACACTTGCCTCTGTTATGAACAGTTATATGGTGGCATGGCTGGACTGTAACTGCCACATAATATTAGTCTGTTTTTACCATGGAAGACACTGTAGAGATGTTACAGTAGCCTAAATTACACACCAAATTGTGAGCTGGCTTAACCAAATTCTGAAAATTAGTATACTTTATGCTTTTGTTATTTAGATCTATATTTTATATGCCAAATTATAGATAAAACTATATAAAATATATCAAATACAGGAAGAAAGATTTACTTTACTTGTTCTATTAACACAAATTATTTACTCTGCAATTTATGCAGTCTGATGTTTTCTGAAGTGACTGTTCCAAAAAATCTTTCCATGAGAACAAGGAATTTTTTTCCGAAATTTCTTCCACAATTAAATGAAAGTGTACTAAGAAATCAGTTATGAGAATTTTTTTGAATGAGGTTCTGCCTCTCTACAATATGACAAAATATTTTGATAACAATTTGTAACAAAGAGCTGAAAGATTGCTAATGAAGTTCATAGGTACCAGAAAAAAAAAAAATAAATCCCCAACAGAATGATAAATGTCAATACAGTTCACTGAAAGAACCACTTGCACCATCAGAATGTTAAACAGAAATAATAGGTATTTTGAAATGTAAGGGCAAACAGTTCAGGTTGTTTATCTAAGAAAGACCATGACAGGAAAAAAATACTTCCATTAAGCTAGTGCTGCTATTCTGTGACTAAAAAGACCTAAAACTGTTCTGGGATTTATGAGCAGGGAAATATGAAATAGATGTAAGGGGATCATGTTACCTCTGGCACAACTATTACTGCAACTCTGCATCCAGATTCAGTACTCACACCTGAAGAATGTGTTACTGTATTGGAGGGAACTTTTACCAGAGACAAAACAAACACTAGGGAAGGAAGAATTGGAAAATGTGTATTTTTTTGCTACAGATTTAGTGAGATCATGTGCATAGCAACGGGATTTTCAGCCTGGCATTCAAGCCCTGTATGAAAGTGAAAGGTCGACAAGAGACAGCCTTGAAATAAAGCACAAAGTTTAAAAGCAGTGGTAATTAGCCACTGAGACAAAGGTCACTAATGCTTGCAATACCCAACATATGTAACTCAAAGTTTAATGGTTTTCATAGCACTGCTAGTGGGCTTGAAGCATGTATCAATTCGAGAGGACCTGATGGCTCCAGTTAAAGAGGTCAGATGGATTATCACAGCAGATCATTAGTCCAATGCGGCGAGATGGAGTGCGTGTCCTTAGGGCAATGGTCTGTGCAGAGACTGACAGACTAGGTAAGACTCCTCTGTGGAGTCTCTTCTCTCTTTCCATGGAAAAAGTGAATATGGCATCCTAGATATAGGATTGCCAATCTTAGGTATGTGGAGCAGAATCTCCTCTAACTTGAATCATCTTGCCTAATAGCATGGGCTTCAGGCAGTCTGCAGAGTGGAATAAGGATCTGGAGACATTTCTCCGTCCCTGGAGACATTTAAAAAGAGACTGGATGTGGCACTCAGTGCCATGGTCTAGTAACCACAGCGGTGGGTCAAGGGTTGGACTGGATGATCTCTGAGGTCCCTTCCAACCCGGCTAATTCTATGATTCTATGATTCTATCTTAACAGGGTAAATTATCCAAGCTGGTCAGTGACAAATCTAGACAAGAATGCTTCACTCAGACATTGTCTTACCATAGAAAACAGAAGTTTGACTAAGTTGAGCAAGGAGCAAGTGTCATACAAGCCCAAAGAATGATACAAGTCTGCTGATATCAATAATGAAGACACTTATCTATATCTATAATGAATAACACTTCTTGAGTCAGTTAATCTGATGTGCCTTTGATACCTTCTCTCAAACAAAATGAATCATATGAAAGAGTTACAGAAATGGAGTCTTGACACCCAGTTGCCCAGTATATACCTGTTTTTTCTCAGGTCATCCGCACATTAGATCTCTTAAATTAAAAATACTAGGTGTAAAGAATTCAAATCCTATCATAAGATAAATTATTTTTACTTTTAGGTCTTCAGGATAGGGGTGATGACAAACATCAAACAATCAATGAAACTCATAGATGAGGGGAAGGGAAAACCATAGAGTGTGGTTTTATGGGAGAAGAGTGATAAAACACAGAATGAGACAGAGGGTGGAAAAAAAAAGGAATAAAATCCTTCCTGTGTTTCCCCACCCAAACAAATCAGCATTAACATGTCTCTTTGCCAAGCTGTGCAGACATTGACAAGTTTCAGGATTCATTGACAATAATTCAGTGGTGGGAGTTGGCACTGAGCTCTGAATGAAATTATTAATTAAGAAATAGCTAAAAATTTTAAAGAAATTATGCTGAAAATAAAAGCATATGATTGAAATATCTAAAAGTAAAAGGAAAAGTTGCTACTTTTAAAAAAATTAAATAACAATTTTCATTATGTGTTTTGTAATATTTATTTAATTTGAGGTTTGTTAGAGCATTAATGAGCAGTCTTATGGTGTGATCTTACACACAAGCTTAATTTTGAAAGTTATCAAATGGATTATGAGAAAATAGATCACCATTATAACAAAATCCCACTGTGAAAATTTACTTAGTATTGGAAAAGAGGACAGAATTTTAGTGGAGTGGTCTTCCCAAGTACTACTTTCTGTAGCCAGAATCTACAGAATCTAACTGATTATATACATTTTCAAAATTAAGGGCTAACTCAATAGGAAGTATCTAGGTCATTCTCTGACTCTGAAGCCACCTGGCACGGAATAGCCCACAGATATATTATTAAACTCACTTATTGCTTAAAACTCTGTCCCTCACCTTTTGGGACCTTTCTAACTCTCAAACTACTCCTAGAAGTCCTCTTGGAGGACAGGGGCTATCTGACACAGGACACAAACATCATGGGAACCATTCTAGCAATGCAACATTGTGGCTGACTGCAGTTCTAGGCAGGATTCCTTAATTTATCAGTATAAAATGCAATATTAGAACCCAGTGCTCTGCACAGTCATTACCATGGAAGGTGTTTCTTCCATACACACTGCTGATTTCAACATGGAGTAACTGGACTAAGTCTAAGAGTAAGATAAGTTATGTGAGTAAATGTTTGCATGATCAGGTCCAAGCAGCACTGACCTTGTCCCATTCACGGTGAGCAAAAATTAAATATTGTAGCTGCTATATTTGCTGAAGGTGTGGAGGGGGAATGGGACAGGAGAGACTGAAGGTGTGTATGTGTATATATATATATATATAAAACTTTATATATTACACATAAAATAGAAAAAAGTTTTTGCAAAGAACATGTTATGAAAGGGTAATGAATATGAACCATAGGAAAGGCAGACTAAGGCTTATATTTCAGCTAGTAGATTCCTTTGCCTCTGAAATGCTTCCCTTGAGACACTGTTCTGTAGGTTAATAATCCTCATTATTAGAAAGTGTTTTCTTGATATTTCACCTAATTATACCCATCCATAACCTCTTCCCAAAAGCCGCTCCTCATTTTACCCTTTGGCATACTCTAAACAAGTCTTTTCTTTCAGCTCAGTCTTTCAGCTAAACAAGTCTTTTCAGTTCAGTAGCTGGCTCTGTAATACCCTATATAACTGGAATCCAAATCTGAAAATTGCTGAACAGTCCCGAATTTCATTCATATATAAAAGGCAATGGAGGCTCATACCTTGTCACAGGTTAGTGCTCAGCATTAATAAAAATATATGTATTTAAAATAAACAAACAACAAAAAAAATCGTCCTTGCTGTTCATGTAAAATATCTAAATGTATAACCTGGTTTCTTTCCCATACTCTTTTGTTCCAAGAAAAGCACAGAATTATGCTTTTAGTAATAATTATTGTAGAACATTTCCTTTCAGGGAATTTTGTATCTACCATATGTATGTTTGGGGAAGAACATAGTTTACTGTGATAATTTACTGGGAAGACAGGGCCTTTAATTTTAAATGTTCAAAAATAAATCTTTCACTAATACTTACTGGCCCAATTCTGTGAGGGCTAAAAGCCACAAGTCCTGGGACAGATTCTTATTTATGCCAGCTTCCTCAAATTAGAGACTCTGACTTCAGTAATATGCTAAAGCTGCAGTACCTTGAAAAGAAGTTACAATAATTTGCTTAGGTATAGTCCAGCCACCACTGAACACCCTCTTCTCCTGTTTCTATCATGCTGCCTGCAGCAGGGGATAAATCAATAAAGCTGGCCCCAAAGAAGAACTTCAGGTATAAGGCTTTTCCATTCTTTTCAGACATCTAAAGAGGATAGAGTGTGAATTCTCATCATTCTGGGGGTGTGGACACAGTCACCCCAGTCAAATAACTTACGGATTAAAACTGATAAGCCATGTGTTTTGAGGAGAAAACCCCAAACAGCTAAAAACAAACACATGTGCACATATATATGCATTGAAATTCTTAGCTATCTTCTCTTCTTTAGACTTTTGGAAAGCTAGGAGACTCTTTCTCCTGCTGCCAGTGTACCTTCTGGAATTTCCTGCTTGTGAACCATCAGTGTAGGCAGAGTTCACCATGAAGATGATATTCACATGATTAAAGAGAGAGAATACGCTTGCAAGATTGTAGTTGTTGCCAGATAAATGGTGAGAAGCCTCAGAAGTTTTTAGGAGATTGATGATGAGGAAGTTGTGAGACCTTTCACATGACCTGGACAGATATCAGATAGGTATCTAACCACTTGGGAACATGGAAACACTTGGTGTAAATACATGACCAGCTTTCACAACAGAGGAATGCTGCTCATTGGCTTTTCAATGATGTGTTGTGTTCAATATATTCAGGACTGACACGAAAATTGGGAGAATACTTAGGTGACAACCAGAGTTGTGGACGCAGGTACTGCTGAGGGCTCAACCAGTCCTGTTGAGGACAGTAGAAATGTAGAAGGATTACATGGTGATGGGGTGACTGGGTAACAAAACACAGATGAAAATCAATCTGAATAAGCAGAAAGAAATGTATGAGAAAAAGAAACCTAGCTAAATATACACTTTCAACTATGTGTTATAACACAAGAAAGAGACCTCAGAGTCATTAAAGATAGATTTTTAAAAATAGTTTAATACTGAGCAGCTTTAGAAATGCAATGTGGATATTAGAAAATCTTAGAAAAAAAAATATCCAAAAATTAAAAGACCCCAAGACCAGAAGCATCCTTATGATATGGTATAAACTAACATCATAGCTCTATGTAGGCATGTTTTCTGATGCTGGTCACTTGCCTCAAAAATGCCATAATGAAACTAAAAAAGCATAGAAAAGAACAGCAAGGATCATAAGTTTTATCTAAAAAGGTTAAAATGAGTAGGTTCTTTAGTTTAGAACAGAGGTAACTGATACAAGCTCCTAAAATCATGAATGTTATAGAGAAAATGTACAGTTATCAATTATTTACAATTTTCTGTAATAGAAATAAGGGCCAAACAACAAAAATAGCATCCAGAAAACAAAAACAAATTCCAGCTTGTTATTTTATTTGTTTGTTTCTTTCTTGTGGAGAATTTTTTTAGTTTTGGTTGGTTGGTTGGTTTTGATTTGTTGGTTTTTGGTTTTGGTTGTTTTTTTTTTTAAAGCTATCACATTGCTGGAATTTGTTGTTACAGGAAGACAAGGAGGTAAATGTGCAGTTGGATGCAATAATCAAAGCTGTGGAGGACAGATGCTTTGCTGGTTTGTCCTCTGATTCAGGAAATCCTTTAGCTTCAGAAAAGGAATACTACGGCTGTATATTGCCCTGTTTTCTTATACTCCCTCTCCTAAGCCACCTTTCCTGTTTCTATTGATTCTCCATTTGTACATAGGACTTTCATTGTGTGAGTCAACTACATAGAAACTGTCAAATGTTTTTCCTCAGGACTGCATCGTTTGTCCTCCATTGTGGCCTCTGTTATGGCAAGACTCACTTCCCAAAGCTTTTTTCTTCCCAGCTGAGCAGATAGGTCCAGGGAACTAACCTCTGAGGGTGCTGAGAGCTAGCTTTATCTTTCTTTACTGAATGGACTATCTCAGCTGTCTACAGGCTCATCAACACAGTGGCAAAGTCCAACAAAAATGGATTTGAGTAGTGGGAAAAAAAGACAAAGTTTAAAACACCTCTCCTTCCCTCCTACCCCAGATTCAGCATTAGTCCTTTATCCAAAACACCTCTACCCCCTCAGGGCTCAGGATGGAGGTGAGTATGGTCAACATGCAGGAGTTTCTTTCTTCTGCTCCTTCCCTCTCACGTTTTTCCCCTGCTCCAATGTAGGGTCTCCACTGGCTGTGGTGAACGAAACACATCCTGCCAATTTTGAGATGAGAGAAAGGCACACCTGGATTGACTGGTGAAGGAACTCATAGAAGGTCACTTGAAGTCCCAAATACCAGCTTGTGGTTGAAGACATGATGTTAGACTAAGTGGGCTTTGGATCTCTGTAAATAACCTTTTTAATTTGTAACTTTCATTCTCTAAGGCTGTACTTTGTTAGAATACAGATTACAACTGTTTAAAAGGAAAGAAAAACAACATCAAATCATTGATGAAAGGCCAATAGATTGCCTTTAAATAAAACAGAACATCTTATTCAAATAAACCTCTCTTCTTAAAGGTGATTATTTCACCTAAGTTTTCATCCTTCTGTCTTTATTACCTTTCTTTATGAAATAAGAAGCTGTTTTATCAACAAAGCTAGAGACGCAGAGAGAAAAGGTAACATCCTTTTAGGGTAAGTCTTCTACTTTTAATCTAATCTTCCTGTTGGATCATTTAAGCTGCCTGTTATTTGATCCCTGACCTTGCCATGAGAAATTGCTTAGTAGTAGGTTGCAGACTTCCATTGGCAAACACACTGAAAGTGTACTCAGAGAGTGGTTGTTGATTAATTATGTATACTTCATGTCACCAAGATCTCTGAGCATGTCAGAGGGCTGGAGGCAGAAGGAGGTGTATTGTTTCTGATTTTCTCTACTACATAATGTTCTAAGTTTGCACAAACTGAAGGGTCAGAGCACCTTGCTGTTTTCTAGAAAACCTGCACAAGGCATTTTTCTAATTGAAAGAAACTTAAAAGTTAAGGCAAATTTATTGTCTAGAAGGAGGTAATTGCATGTTATTTGTGAACTATTACCAATGCAAGGGAAAGCTGAACTGTATACGGAGAATTATCTCTAGCCTGAAAATTTGTAGAATCTATGTTTATTTTTTTCCTCGTATGGAAGTACAGCTGTGATCCAGTAAGGGATTCTGAATACTGTGAGCCCAAAACTGGAATGGAAATCAGACCAGTGAATCTGGCACCCTATCATCTCCAGACTAGTGACCATGGTTGTACAAGGTATACACACCTGAAATATGGTACCACAAGGTATTCTTCACACTTGTAAACCTGATAGTACCTGAGCATTATCATAAGGGAAAACATAAAATGGTCACCTGAAAGTTCAACACAAAGATGAAACTGTAATTAAAAACTTATTTCTCTGCACTTTAAAATTTGATATAAGTATTATTTTCAATATTTTTCAATACAGTCATCTCCTGTTACCCTTTGCAGATGTTGAATGTGTATAATATTTTCATCTTAAATAACACAGGCTAAAAATATCTTGAAAGAAAAAGAAACAAAAATAATTAAAATTCTTTATATAGATGGAAACAGTATTAATTCCTAATCCTGTATTGATTCTTAATTCTGAATCCTTAATTCTTACTGGTCCAGATGTATCACTAATGTGGGAACAGGGGAAATACTTAAGACCCTGATGTATTGTAACCATGACTAATAGCAACATCCACATTTTCCTACCTTAACAAGCCTTATAATATCTAGTTTTATGTATTTTTGAAAATCCATTTAAGGGTGAGAATCTAGCAAGCAAACAAATAAATATATGTGGTTCTCAAATAAGGAGGAAATAGAATTACTGTTATTGCATTCTGTGGCTCATACAAAAGCACAGGATGATGAAGACCTAAGCTGAAGCTCCCAATGTAAAGAAAAGCATAAAAACGTTTTTCAGAATTACCTTAAATATTGCCCACTAAAAACATCTGCTAGTGATAGAGACCTTTAATATTTTAGCTTCTATTATCACAAAACCATTTCACATAAAGGTGAAATAGAAGCCCTAGAGTGATGTGAAAAAATATGGACTGTCAGTTCTTTAAAAACTGTTTCCTTCTAATAAGCCTAGACTTCAAGATCAGAAGATACTACACCCAGTAATATGTTAGTAGATGACCTGTACAGTGGAAATTAAGATGCAAAGTAGACTTCAATATTTGTACTTTTCAGTAAAGAAAGAAACCCACAATATTTTAGGCACGGAGTTTTCTTTTCATGAGCAGCAAAGCTAAGGTAGGAACAGTTATTACTACCACCAAAATTTTAGTTATGCAGAATAATAAAGAAAAGTAAAGAAAAGCCCATTTTAATCCAGAGGCTTCCAGAATTTTTTGTTTTCATAGGTATGAGACTTCAAGTTGATGTCTCAGTGACAAGTTGACTTCAACATTGGGCATGAGGAAATTCCATTTAGTTTTTAGAAACCGGGTAAAAATATGTAATTAAAAAAAAAAAAATAGAGTTACAAAATACTGTTGTCTTTTCCTAGCTGATACCTGCCCATGGAAGGACCTGAAATGGGTCTTGTCTTCACTTCTGAACCAAACTCACCTGCCCTGAGCATCTGTTTCAGTTAGGGCACCAAAAGAAATGAGGAGTCATGGTAAAAGTCCATATTTTTTTAATAATTAAATTTAAATCAAATTGAATCAGATGTTTAGAAAATTCAAGTCTGCTTCTCAGACACTTGCAAGCCACAGATTTAAAAAAAGCTAGCAACATCTTTAAAACCTGGGAAAATCTGATACTGTACTTCACTCAGTCTATGGTAAGCTGTTAATATAACATATGCAAGTTTCCTCATTATTGTCCTTGTTTATTTAACTTTCTGCTGACAAAGAAATGTCCAAAGGGTATAAGCATATTAAATAATTACTTCAGGCTATTCTAAAGGAATTGTTTGATATTTTACTTGGTTTAGATTTTGTTGTTTTCTTTTTTTAAAAAAATATATATGTATATATATTTTTTTAATTCAGCCCACAATTAAATTCAGATCCACAATTAAAAACGTGGAAATATATAGTTTTTCAAGGTAATTATTTGGGGTTTTCTTTAATTTGGGTAGATCTGGAATAGGTGTGGACTGAAAGAAATCACTAAAATCTGGACCCAACTAAAATGCACTCAGATTAAAAACAATGTTGTGAAAAGAAACCAACCAACACAACTGTGTTTACATTTGCCTTCTAGATGCTACCAGAATTCAGCAGATAAAATAATCAAGTCTGATCCTCCCACAGCTGCTACTATTGAGTAGACTACATATGTTTCCAGACCATGGAACAATAAATATTTTACCCCACTGTTGCTCTGCCTGGAGTACCCAAGAGTGCCAGAATGTCATCTTCCTTTCAGAGTTTCTAGGATGAATATCAGTTTCCCCGAAACTGAGTTACTTTGGGTTATTCCAGGGTTTCAAGAGCAAAAGCAAAAATACTCTTTCGCCAATGCACAACCAATCTGTAGGTAGAAGTTAGATGGGGGAAAGGATCTTGCAAAAGAAGGTGGAGAAACAGATGGGAGAAGGTGTGCTTAGTGGTGAAAACAGGCTGGATGGGTAGAGATTAGGGAAAGAAATGTGGTTACTCAGACCTAGTGATCAGGTGAAACAGTGATGACAGACTGCAAAGAGACAAGGAAATGCAGGAGATGGTATTAAGAATTTCTGGGACTGAATGTGTGTGAACGGTGTGACAACACTGAGGTACCTGCAAAAATTTACGAGGGAAAGGGAACCCAGAAGGAAAATGAGAAAAATATGAGCCAGGTGTGTCATGAGATCCTCAATTTAATATGAGAATTGGTAATGACAAAAGAAGCTCTGGTTGGAGAAAGAAAGGAAATGGTTCTGGGGAAAAACAAAAACAGAAAAAGAAAGAAACAAAAAAAGAAAATAAAAGAGAAAGGAATGGGTGGGTAAGGAATTCAGTGGGCAATACTGGAACTAAATGGACATGGAGACTGTGGGAGACAGGATAAGTCCATCTAGGTAAGGTAGAAATAACAAAAGGAGAAACTAACATATGGGTAAAATGATGACTGGGAAGAATGGGGCAGAAAATTCTGTCCCATGCATACATCCCTGCTCAGAGATTGAAATGGAGGTTAAGGTCCCAGAATCTCAGCAAATCTTGGTCAGAAACCACTGACCACCAGCAGTAGTCCTCTGTCTGGTTTGTCCAGTCTTACAAATCCTCTCACAGCAGTGATTCACTGAAAAGGTTTTCTGCCCTGAAGCTGTCTGTTGTTGGTCTTCTGCAGCCAGAGGTGCCAAAACAGGACACCACACTCACTCCACTTATCAACTTCTTAATATAAAACCCACCTTCAAATTAAAAACATTGTAAACTGTGACCAGAACAGGAAGCAAAGCAAACTCTGTTCTACCAAGACTAGTAGGAGAGGGTAACTTGCAGCAAGGAGTGGGGAGTGGGCTTCTGCTATCAAAGACCATTTGTATCTCAAGTGAATGAGATGTTTCCAGCAGTCTGGGCAGACATATCTCAAAGTGGCTTGTTTGTGCAGTTCAAAATGTAGCTCTTTCCTCTTCCATTAACCTGATTTCTGCATAGAGATGGTCAAATAATTAGATAATGAAGCTTTTAATGCAAAAACAAAATTGAATTTCACTTACTGGAATTTTTACCTTCTTCCTCTGTCCACCTCCCATATTTTTTTCCTGTGTGTATTCCTCATTACCTTAGAATTCAGAAAGCAAATTTATTTCACAGGCTTTAGAGAACTCTCTTTCTAAGTGTTTTATAGCATTTAGAAATGTTTCAGTACTTTCTCTTAGATAAAATGTTTTCTCCCACACGATAAGTAAAGTATGCTTAGTAACATTAAAATAAACTCATATCTGCAGTGCAGCATTACTCCTGTACCACCACTGAATCACATTTTGCTGCTGTTTCTTTAAGATGACCCTCCCCAAAACAACTGCAGTATTATTGATTCAGGTTCTGATTTTCTGATCTCACCAAGTATCACATTTTGCTTTCATGCAACCACAGGACTGCAGAATGGAAAAAATACCCTGTTAAGTGCTTCTCTTCATGCCTGCAGTTAAAGTCTGTCTACTCTTCTTGATTGATATCTCCATAGATATCAAAGAGCAAATCCTCTAAAAAAAGTAATGTAAATCATGTATTTTCTAATGGGATGAGTTTTCTGAAAAATATTCCCGAGACACAAGAAAATATATGTCCTTTGTGCACTTTGGAAAAAAAGTTCTAGGAAATGGTGAAACAGATTCTTGATGTTTTTCTGTTAAAATGAAATTTTAATAAGTAATTTAACACAGGTTGGACCCATTTTTAGGTTTTGAGGAGATGGTGAAACTGTGGTTTGCTGCTAGAGAAGGAGGCACGTTTTTACGTGTGGCTACAGCAAACAAAAATATGGTAACCAGTTATGGATGGTGAGTGCCTTGGAATTCAAGGGGCAAACCCTTCTCCAGAGAGCTTGTTACCATATTCCTCACTTTACAGCCACAGAACACTCTCACACAAAGCCTCATTTTTCCAGAAATCAGGTGACCATATCATATTTTCTTACTAAAAGCTTTACTTTTCCTAATCTTACCCACAACTAATATGAAACTACAAATAGAAAATGCATCTCTACATTTACATTGAACTGCATAATGTACTTATTATTAAATTACCTGGTTATTTTTATTTGTTGATGTCATTAGAGGCCCACATTTTTTACTATGGAACTGGACAGACAGGATTAGTCCAGAGTTGCATGAACTGGTTGTAATGAAATCCAAAACCGTGCAAAACTCCCCTGAACTCGTTGTGAACTTGAAGTGCAGCCTATGCAGGAGACATTTGAAAAGAACAACCTCTTCTCCCAAATTTTTGGTGGTGAGACCAGAAGAAGTAAACAAGCAAAGCTATTGTTGAGCAGAAGTAAGGAGAAAGCTTTTATCTGTCTGGACTTTCATATTACACACATCCCCATGAACCCTCTAAAGTCCTAGATCATATTAACTGTGGGAACACACAGTGCTTCCTGGCTGCAGTCCAATCAGGAGTTTCAGAAACAGCTACGAGTTAGTTGAAACAGGTGCATGTAATAAAGAAGCCTGAAATAAAGAACTAGAACAACTGGGCTGTGTCAAGTTAAAGTTACTATTACACAGGGCTGTGCAAAATTTTCACAGCAAGTTTCAGAAACCTCAAAATCTGTGCTTTGCACATTTTTTTTTCCTTTTTTTTTTTTTTTTTTCTTAAGAAAAGTAGTTAATTGAAAAGGTACAAACCTATGTATTTTCTACTTACAGATGGATCTAATATGCAAAGCCTTTCTGACTTTTCAGAACCTGTGCTGTTTGAATTGTTGTTATTGCTTTATAAAGCTGGCCTGTCTAGAAACAAATACAGAAGAAAAGATTATTTTTAAAAAGTCAAGGAAAAGTATAGGCAGCTGACTTCTTAACCCGGAACAGAACCAAAACGCACATGCAGTCTTCTGCACAGGTCTACACTTTGTGATTTATAGAAACCTCTATTTTATATGTAGGCAAAGGAGAAAAGGAGGTAAGCAGCCTTGGTGAAGGCAGACAGGCTTCATAGCTCAGAGCAGACCAGATGATGTCTTTGGACAGTGTTAGGAATAAGCACTTCTCTGTCAGAAGGTCTGTAGAAGTTCATCCTCCATTTCCCACCTCAGGGATCTGAAAAAGCAGGCAATGGTTCAGCAGTGAGTCAGACTACATTGTCTGGATGTTGTACCATGTGTTTTCATCAATGTAGATGCCGACTTTGGCAGCAGAATGTTTGGAAGCCTATGATATCCCTTTCCCCCTGTTTGACACACCAGTAATATATGAATCCATACACATACCGATCAAGTCAGATGCACTCTCCAAGATGCAAAGAAGGATAGATTTTTACCAGTTTGTCCACATGAATGTTAGAGGTAGAAATGTCAACAGTTTCCACCATTAAGATCATCAACTGGGAAACAGTCAAAAAATGTTCTCTAGACAAGGCCCTACTTAGGACCATGAAGTCATTTGCAAAAGGAAGGATGCTATGGATGGTTAAAGCTGTTAGTTAGTATACAAATTATCAGCTGTCAGAAACAACACATTAAGTGTTTCTCATATTCTGTTTGGTTGGTTGGTTTGTTTGTGGGGTGGTGGTTTTTTTGGTAGTTTTGTTGGTTTTGTTTTGGGTTTTTTTGAGGGGCAGGTGTTTGACTTTTGTTTTTTGTTTCTTTTTTGTGTAACACAATATATACATAATTCCTTTGAGGCTTAAAAAATATTACTTTGAGACTGGTAATGAATACATCCTAGAAATATACACTAGTTCCCTGGAACTGCAGTATGAATAGCAATAAAAATAGCGTCTGGCAAAATCACTCTTGAGTGCTACTGGACTTTCCTCTGTGTAGAAGATGAAAGCAAAAGAAATCTATGGATCAATTATATCCCATTTTTTCTATCAGATTGGAGGTAGCATATTTTCTGACAACTTTTTCAACATATGGGATTCATGTTATAAAGCTAGTGATTTAGTGACATAAAACTAAGTGTTATGGAAAACAAAAGAAGAATTCTTACAGAACCTGTTGGTTGTCCATGTACATCAAGTTGTGTAAATCTAAATTGTAAATATTGTGGCTTATTACTCACACGATATAGCTCCATACTAAAAATACATCACTGACAGAATCCTGTATCCAAATGCTTTACAGCAGCATTGAAAAAACAAACAAACAACGCAGTCAAGTCACCAGAATTAGAAAAACCTCCTGTGTAAGCAATGGAAGTTTCAACATTTTTTGAGCTATCACCTTTGGTAAAAGAAAGTGTATCTAATGGCTTTTATGTGTCCAACACATGCATCTTGTTTTGTAGCTTTTTGCCATGTCTCTTCTAACCTGCAAAAGAAGAACAGTGGCAGCAAAAAAAAACATCAATAAGCCCTTAAAGACATCTTAGTATTTTTTAAATTTTTGAAATGTCTCCTGACTGGGTAACTCCACAGTGGAAGACAGGTTAAGACAGAATACTTTTACTGATATGCTTGTATAAAGAGAACACTTTGACACCACAGACATATTTTGTGTACTAATGACCTCAGGAGCTGTGCTGTTGGGAAATTTTAACATGTCATAGGATTGCTTAAACCAAAAGGGTCAAAGGATGATGACTGACTACAATGCAGTCCACTTGTACTTCACTTTGGGTTTTTAGCAACAGGACAAAAGCTTGAGCTCATTAAAAGTCAAGAGGAACCCAGCAAGCCAAGATGACAGACTCAGTTTTGGTAGAAATGAGAGAGGCCTTAGAAAAGGCCTTCTCAAAGACCATCAAAAAGCCAAGATTTTAAGAGCATCTTTATAGAAGATGATATAAACTTTAACAGGAGGTTTCTGCAGAAGTATAATACTGGCTTCAGCAAGAAAGGCCATAATGTGATGAAAGAAAAGGACAGCTGTAATTTTGAAACACTTAACTATAATAAAAGCTGATAGCCAGGAACTGTCAGAAAGAAATTAAACCAAATAAATTTAAAACACAGCCATTGTACTTGAAGAGATGCAAAATTTTTATGAGGTACAGGAATCATCATTACTTATAACTACCTCAGTCAGCTTCTTGGGAGCATCAGCTATATGATTGAAATCAAGGATTTCCAATAAGATGACATCTCCTCTCTAACCAGGCCTCCTGTGTGCTCTTAGGATGGCAACAAATGCACACCCACTAGGTGCCAGTCTGTAATGTGGGAAAAGTTCTTCCCAGCCTACAAAAACATGCTTTGGCTGAAATCCAGCACAGAGTGGGAAACTTAGCCATAAGAAACAAGAAAAACAAACCCTAGAAAAAGGCAGGTGGAGGCAAAGAAAATAGATATAAAAGGGAGTCTGGGTGAAGCAATTTAAACTCTTTCCAGCCTAATTATGGTGTGCCCCTGCAGCTTACAGCCAACCCTATCATACTATAGTGATGGCAGTTCTCTTAAGCCTCTCCACATTTCCCTTCTCCACATGTGAGCTGCCCAGTAAGAGGGAGCTGTACCCTCTTGCAGAGCTACGGACCCAGGTGCATCTCTTACTGAGAAAAATCCTGAGAAGTAAGAATTAGAGTGAATTTGCCAAAACTATGACCTAGAGTTGACATTTTCCCACATTAAAGGAGAAAAAACATTCATGCACCAAGCTGATGAACCAGAGCAGGAGCAAAAAGTTACATGTTGAAGTTGTAGGTGAAGACATGCAAGGGGTAGCCCAAGTTTTCCCAGTGTCAACATGTGCTGCAAGTCACATTACTAATAGTAAGAAATTAAGATTCCTTGCTCTTACCATCTCTCATGATGTACATGCCCCCCAAAAGTCCATAATCATGTTTTTGACTATGTGAGGATGTCCTCTGTGAAGCTATGGGACCTCTGGGAGGGTCATCAACTCTGCGACTAAACTGCTACAGCCTCATGCAGCCCAATGGACATCAGAAAGAAGAGCATGGTTATTAATATACCAAGCAAAGTGTGCTTCTGCAGCATGAAAAATTACAGAATGAACAAAGTTTCTTTCCAATTTTCCGCCTTATTATAATTTTCTTGTTATATACAAAAAGGGAAGTATGATTTAACTTGAACGTAAGAGTAAAACTGATGTGGAAAAAGGAAATTTATAATAGAAGAAAAGTTGCAAACAGCCTCAGGCAACAGTAACAGTCAGTTCTCTTCAGCCTGGAGGAAACAACAAAAAAAATTAAATTCTTGGTGTAGATATTCATCATGAAGAATAAAGGGTACCCTAAAGGTGGGTACACACACACAGTGTTCTGTGGTTGAACTCCAGTATTTCATGGCAGTGTTGTTCCTGCATCACCCAATAGTCCTCCTGTGCTTCAAAACTGTACTTGAGTACACATGTGGGTGTGCACACCACCTCCTGCAAGAACCAGCTTCACACACCATCAAAGCTTTGGAATTCCTTACCAGTGCCTTGGACTATACCAGTGAACAATTAAGTGTGGTAACTATGATGGGAGATGATTTATAAAATTGAGTAAAAATCATTTATTTTAAACCTTGATCTATGTATGCATAAGTATTGAAAAAATGAAAGGTAATCTGATGGACTTCAAAAGCATCATGAACTACAAGGGAGAAAACACAGAAGCAATTTCAACCTCCAGGTGCATAAGGCAACATTGCATGGATAATACTTATTTGACATGGTTACCCAAAAAATCTACAAGTATCAAAGTTGTAAATGTGAGAGTTATCAAGCTTATGCTATTGATAAAAATGTTAATCCTCGAATGCTATAGATTTTCTACAGGTATCTAGATAATCCCCATTATTTAAAGTAGCAGACAAAATTTCCTTTAATCCTTGCTTTCAAAAATTTGAATAAAATTAAGTAATAATTTCACCTAATTCAGATACTCATGAAAAATCTATTATTTAAAATGAAGATGACTTTTCATAATCCAGAAAGACAAAATGATCACAGACAGCAAAAAAAGCAAACTGCAAAATAAAGGCTGGGATAATGAACTTCAGAATAGAAATGCAGATATGATAAAGAGACTTGATATGATAAAGATATGCAATTAAACTTAAGAGTGAAATTATATCAACCACTTCTTTTCAGTCTTTTTAATAACACAACTGTAAGTAGTTATTACGTGAAAAACAAAAATTAAGAAAAATAAAATCCTTTTCAAGTGATGCTTAATTAGGCTGGGAACTTTCTTGGCACAACATCTTGCAGAGAGCAAGAGATCAGCATTATTCATAAAAGGACTGGGTAGAAAATTGTCTGATACTATGCAGTTAAAGTGGATTATAAACTGCCCTATTGAAAAGCAGAAGATATCCCTGTTACACTGGAGATTTCAGAATATTTTGTCTCTACAGGCAAGTTATTCCACAGCTATCTACAGTGGTCTTCCAGTACTTGAAGGTGAGCTACAGGAAAGCTGGAGAGGCACTTTTCACAATGGTGTGTAGAAATAAGATGGGTCTAGTGGAAGGTGCCCCTACATGTGGCAGGAGAGTTGAAACTAGATGATCTCTATAAAGTCCCTTCTAACCCAAAACATTCAATGACTATATAAAATATTTTACTGAGATAAAAAAAGGGTTTTTTCTTCTTCCCACTAAGTTTTATCTCTAAAAAGAATAAAACAAATACAGGAACACTGATTACTATAATTTATTTTACAATTTTATAGAGGGACAGTATTTAAAAAAAGAAACAAATTGTGTATTTAACATGTTTATAGGAAGGAATACAGTCTAAAATGTAGTTTGTAACACAAACTATTCCTTAGTAGGTTAGATAAATAATTTGTAAAGAATATTGAACACGAATATGCCCAAAGCAATGAAAGTTACTTTGAAAGCTGTGATGTTGTACAAAGCAAAACCTACAGTTTCATTACAGATCTACAGTACTGTATTTGTACAGATCTGTGCAAAGCTGCCAGGTTTTGCTTCACTGAATTTCTGTAGCAAAACCAGAAAATCTTGCCTGTAGGGCCAGGACTCTTCAACATGGAGACATAAGTATACAAATGCCTGAAAGGTGCAAACACTGTAGAGTGAAAGGAATTATTTAGGAATACAGACACATCTTTGAATACTGAAGAATAAAATAAGGAGAGAGAACATGGACTTAGTGTAAAGTACTTTACAGCAACAGACTTTCTACACTAGAAGGGATACCAAAAGAGTGGCAGCTATATTACTTGTAATTTTTTGGTGATGCACAATGACTACACTGTTCATGAGGCTGATGAGGATACATGAAGGTTGCTCGCAAGACTCCTGCCAAGTATTGGTAATGATTGCAGACTAACTGGAATATTAGATGACTGGTGAATTTCATAGAATCATTCAATAATTTGGGTTGGAAGGGACCTCTAAAGGTCATCTAGTCTAGGCTCCCTGCAGTAAGCAGGGACACCCTCAACTAGATCGGGTTGCTCAGAGCCTCATCAAGCCTCACCTTGAATATCTCCAGGAATGAGGACTCAACTATCTCCCTGGGCAACCTCTTCCATTTTTACACTACATGAAGTTCATGATAAAGAACTTTTTCCTAATATCCAATCTAAATCTACTCTTCTCTAATTTGCAACCCCCCTCATCCTATCAGTAGAAGCCCTTGCAAACCGTCCATCTCCAGCCTTCTTGTAGGCCCCCTTCAGATACTGGATGGTCACTATTAGGTGTCCTCAGAACCTTCTTTTCTCCAGGCTGAACAATCCTAGCTCCCTCACCCTCTCTTCACACAAGAGGTGTTCCAGCCCCCTGATCGCTTTTGTGGCCCTCCTCTAGACCCACTGCATCAGTTCCATGTCCTTTCCTGTATTGAGGGCTCCAGAGACGGTCTTACCAGGGCAGAGTGAAGTGGCAGAATCACGTCTCTCAACCTGCTGTCTACACTTCTTTTGATGCAGCCCAGGATGCGCTTGGCCTTCTGGGCTTCAAGGACACAGTGTTTGCTCATGCCCAGCTTTTCATCTACCAACTCCTTTTCTGCTGGGCTGCTTTCTAAAACCTCATTCTCCAGCCTATACTGATAATGCAGATTGTTCTGACCCAGGTGCAGGACCCTGCACTTCATCTTGTTCAACCTCATGAGGTTCACCTGGGCCCACCTCTCCAGTTTGTCCAGGTCTCTCTGGATGACATCCCATCCTTCTGACTTATCAGGGACTCGAGCACAGATCCTATGAGGAGAGGCTGAGGGAGCTGGGGCTGTTCAGCCTGGAGAAGAGGAGGCTCAGGGGAGACCTCATCACTCTCTACAACTCCCAGAAAGGAGGGTGTAGCCAGGTGGGGGTTGGTCTCTTTTCCCAGACAACTATCAGCAAGACAAGAGGGCATGGTCTTAAGTTGTGCCAGGAGAGGTTTAGATTAGATGTTAGAAAGAATTTCTTTAAGGAGAGGGTGATCAGGCACTGGAATGGGCTGCTCCGGGAGGTGGTGGATTCTCTGTCTGGAGATATTTAAACAGAGACTGGATGTGGCACTCAGTGCCATGGTCTGGTAACTGCAGCGGTAGTGGATCAAGGGTTGGACTTGATGATCTCTGAGGTCCCTTCCAACCCAGACAGTTCTATGATTTTATGATTCTATGATCAACACCACTCACCAGATCCATATTTCTCAACTTGGTGGGTAGGTTATTGTGTCAAAGGCCTTGCAGAAGTCCAGATAGATCACATTGACAGATCCTGCCTTGTCCACTGACATAGTTACCTTATGATAAGCCAACAGGTTGATCAGGCAGGATTTGCCCTTAGTGAAGTCTGTCTTGGCTCACTTTCCTGTCCTCCATGTGCCTTCTCAGGCCTTCTAGGAGAATGTGCTCCATGATCAATTTCTCTTTGTAGCATGCATCATAGCTTGATTTCTAGAATGTACTAAGAGAAGACTATTTCTGGCATAGATTTTGCAAATGCATCTATTGAGAGTTCAGTACTTATCACAATTTGAAGTACAAATCTTGTTTTCTGACAAAGCTGCCAAGCCTCAAGGACTGAGGCTAAAGGTCACTGAGCCTATTTTGTTAGAAAAAGCAGTATGATCTGTAACTCTAGAAAGATCAGAATGAAGTTCTAAGCTTATGTTGTATGACACACTAAGTGAAAATAGCAACTTCTTGACCTAAAGAACAATCTAATTCTAGGAAACATTTACTGCTTCTTTTTCCTAAACAGACCAAAAATATGAAATGAATGAATAAGATAATTTATTTTCATGACTTATGCAATCAAAAATCACCTCATCCAAACATCCATTTTGAACCTATTACTTTTACAGTAGTGGGCCTCCATGATGAAACAGATACATATGAAGATTTAATAGGTTGTTATTGGGGGAGAAGAACTCTTGGTTTTTGCAGCCAAAAAACCCACTACAATAATTATTCTTTTATTTCTATCTTTTTATGGTTCAAGGGACACTGGAAATGTTGATAAGATATCTAGTATATAAATTACTGGGCTCTGCTGAATGTATCTATAGCCATGCCCCCAACACACAGTGTCACCACAGAACAGAGCAAGTCTTCGCACTGAGGACAATCAAAGCATCAAAGACATTCTTAGTCCTCTGAAAAAATTTACAGTAAATAAAAATATCTCTGAGCACAGGTTCCATTCTGTTTAGAGTTACTTGGGACATGTAAGTTTATGGTGTTCAACCTGTCCCCATTCACTATGCACACAGAAATAAGAAAATCAACAAGAAAGGAAGAATTGATTTTTTTCCTTCCTCAAAAAAGGCTGGTTCTGTTCTTCCTGTAAAATACATTAAGCAAATTGGCTTTTGCACCAGATCAAGTCAGTAATCCATGGAAGAAACAGTGCTCAAAGACATCAATGAAATCATTGTGCTGCAGCCTGTGGATATTGTGCTGCCTCTCTTTCTGGTACCAATCTCCTGGGTTGAATTGGAACCTGTATGAGCTCTCTCCATTATCCCCAGCTGACATCTGACCTAAGGACTGGGATGCCTGGTTTACAGGCAGATAGACTTCTGATTTGAAAAAAAAAAAAAAAAAAAAAATTCTCATTTTCTATATTCACAAGTTGTATGACCTGGGAATAAACAATGGGACCTTCCAGTTCTGTCAACAGATGTTACACCATGAGATATGGAGGAGGCAATAAATATGACTTTCACAGTCTCCTATGAACCTAAGCATATCCAAGCATGATCTCAGTATTCTCAAAGGACTGTATTAGGAACAGGATTTTTGTTTCAGTAACACTAGAGCCAATATCTTTCCATATATCTATGAGGAAATAATTTAGGACCATATAAAAAACCAACCAACCAAAAAAAAAACCCCAAAACCCAAATTGGTTTCTCAAAAGGTTAAAGTGAAACCAAATTGCCCAAGTTGATCTCTGAGGTCCCTTCCAACCCAGACACTTCTATGATTCTATGATTCTATGAAGTCATTGAAAGGCTGTCATCCCACAACAGCACTTTAAATTTGCATACTCCTTCCATTGGCATGCAGAGCTCTGCCTTAGCATATACCTAGAAAAGCAGCCCTCCTGACATATCAAAGTAGCTCACTACTCATCTTTTCAGGATCCGAGATTAGGATCCAGAAAAAATGACATTTCATACTTCCCATGAACCCTTAGAGATTTTATCCAAGAAGCATATTTAGAGCAAATCTAACATGCCTTCGAGCTCCTATTGACCCTAAATTACAAATTAAACTTTATGCATGAATATGGTTCACTGATTTTACCAAGATATTTCATATACATATACGAAATGACGGGTGAAGGTACCTCAGAGATCAGATTTAGAGCTGTCAAACAGTTATAAACTTGCCAGTTCCCAGTCTCTGGCTTACTCTTCAAACACAGCTGAGTTATGCAGAGGCAGAAAATGCAATGTGTCCTGGGCACACTGGATTCACAGCTTCTACACAAGGTAACATTACTTGAGTACCAAGCCCAGTGTAGTGTCAGATCCCTGTGGTACACACCTTGTCATTAATATAGTCACATATGGTCCCTTCAATGTCCAGCACGAGGCATTCCCCCTGGACCTATATAATTCAGCACACACATGTACAGCAAGCCTCAAGCGTTCGGAATATGTTATCTCTATTGTGCACAATAATTTTATTTATATGTGCAAAGCAATTGTTCCCTGAGGTTAATCAAAGATGACAGCAACCCGACACAAGCAGAGGAGAGGCTAGGGAAAGAATCATGAGCTCTGTAAGACAAGCTAGGATCTTTTAGCCCTGCACTCTCATAGTAGACAAGTGAGTCCATCAAACAGACAACAGACTCAGCCAAAGGAAAAAATCATCTGCTTAAATTATACTATATTAAAGCTCAAAATATGCATATAAAGAGATATTTCCTCGAAAGAACAGTAAGTATTATTTTGTTATTTTAAATGCTCTGCTCATAGCCAAAGCCAGGGTCTTATCTGGGAGGAAAGGCACAGTCACTAAGTGACAGTCTGTTCCCTGAGGGGCTTATAGACTAAGCAGGAAGGGCTGGGGACAGCAGAAAGTAAGAATTGTTATCCACATTTTACAGAGCACAGCAATACAGAGCACAGGGAGACTAAATGATTGTTTCAAGGTCACACAGGATGTCCAGGGTAGAACCCTGGAAATTAATTCGGATCTCAAGGTGCACATTCCTGTTTTTCACCCAGACAGGTTTAATTTGTAAAGAATAAATAAATAAATATTAAAAACTAAGGATCACCACTTCTCAACAAGACTCATGTGGGCTTTCAATCTAACATTTCCAACTCACTTCTCAGTCTAGCAGCTAAAATTTCATTACATCTTTGAAAACATAACCTTAACTGTTTTGACTCATGCTATAATATGCATACTGCCAAAAGCAATCCCTAATGCTGTAATATTTTGCTCCATTAGAGGTGCCATACTGCCAGCAAGCAGCAAATTTACTGAATAAAACTGCAACCATTGAACAATCTCTTCTCTGTGTCTATGTGTCTTTTGGCCTAAATAAAGTAAATACAGAGCACTAAGGGCCTGATCCAACTCCCACTTAAGTCAATGGTAAAATTGCCATTGAATCCAATGGAAGAAGAAGTCAGCCTTAACAGAACTGCTCGTTTTTCTTTCCTTGAATTACTGGCAGATTAATTCATGTGCAATTTGCAGCAGCAAGATATTGGTCAAGAAACTGTGTGTCCATACATAATTTTAAAATAATGAAGACGGGATCAATTTCATTACTCTAATGGCACCATAAAAGATGTTCGCTCCAATAGATCTTGTATTGAGATGTGAAAATGTATTCCCTAGGTAGTGGAAAAAGGAACAAGAAGGATTTCCACTATGGAAAGTGGATGGCAAAGCATGTTCTAATGTCTTATATGTAATAAGTCCCAATATAAGGGGTAATGTTCTTCACATTTTACCACAGTTTATACACAAGAGGAAAAAGCCAACAACCCCAGACACCACTGAAATAAACTGTGGATGAATCATGGATAAAATGTTTTCTTTGATATATGATTGCAATTGACGTTAGATTATTCTGCCCTTGCATCTTTGCATAACATTTGAATCTCACTATTGCTTTCCTTTTACTACTTTCTCTTAAACAAGTACACCCAAGTAGTCTTTAAACATATTTCGTTTATGAAGATCTATTTAGATCTTGCTTTTTTTTCATCTCCCAAGTCAAATTGCACTGTCTTCCTCCATGATTTCTTTACCATCTTTTCTTACATGAGATCATGAACATGTTCATACTTTTTCTTTCCATTTGGTTTATGATATTTATTTTGGGCTGCCAGTGTACTTGGTGTCACATAGGACTTGTAGATTGTGCCTCCTTCTTTTTTGGAAAGACACTTGCAGTATCTGAATGCTGAAAATGCCTCCCACCTCTATTTAAAACATTTTTAGCTGAAATAAATATCAATAGAACACATGACCACTGTAAGGACTCTGAACTCTCTTCTTTTCCTATGTAACCTCAGATGGTAGATAGGCTAACAGCTGCAAACAATATTAATGTCCATTGTTTTTAAATGACAAACTTAGCTCTTTTCTTTAGTTGCATAGAAGGTTCTGCACCACTGCCTATTATATTTTTAATCATAAAATAATAATTCCAAGATAGTGAAGAGGAAAAAGTAGAAAAACTTATTTATGCCTACAAGGATGCACGTCTGCTGAACAAAGAGAGTCAAAGACTTTTGAAGAAGAAGAACTTGCTCTGTTCAGCTTAGGCAAACAAAGGCTAAGCCTGTGGATATCCAAACATTTAGAAACAGTCGAAAAGTTAAACACCATGGATTGAAACATGGTACTTTTTTTATTTTTATTTTTATTTTATTTTTAACAAACCGATGATCATGGAACAAGCAAAAATTAGTAGAAACTATTTCTGGGCAAGAAGATAAGATTTCTAATTATAAGAGGAACAAGTTATTGAATAACTTCAGTAGTACTCGTGGGTCAGAAGAAAAAAAAACAAAAACATAGGGATGAGCACAAACAGCACACACATAGGGCTGTACCCACTGGGGAACTAGGACTTACTGCTTTTTGGAAGAGAATGAATTTAACCATAGAGTTATTTATTTGAGAGAACCTAATTCTTCCAAGAAACCCAGTTCAGAGTCTCACTCCCAACAACGCTTCTTTGATCAATAGCAAAACACAAAAAGCTCTGCACTTGAGTTTGCAAGTCAGTATGCTTTGGAAATTTTAAAGTTTGAAACTGCATTTTACAATAAGATTTTACAATATTTTTTAAATTATTATTTTTTTAAACTCATATGCCAAAGGAGAATGTTTTCTTTATGATTTCCTATGGTGATACAGAAATCACAGCTGAGTCTTTGCTCTTCCTTCTTTACAAATCTCCAAAGAATTCCACAGCGTTAAGAGTTCATCTGCATCTGGAATAGCAACATCTTCATGTCAAAGTCCAAGACAAGCACACACTTAATAAACCTTCAGTCTTCTCAGGCTCAGTTCTTAGTCCCTGTCTTCCAGGGCAGACCTCAGTTAAACAGAAAATTTTGGAGTCTCACCAGCATGCTTGCAGTTAGAAATAAGCTTAGGCACCTGCAAAAGGGCTGGTATCCCATGGGAAGGCTCTGGAAGGCCACAATCCTCAGTCAGAATTTGTATCCTTATAATTTCAGATAGACTTAGTATTTCTTTTCACACCAGACAGCTGGCCTTGTGCAGTGAGCTTTCTGTATCTGATTATAATCAGGTGACTGCATATATCTGTAAGTCTGTCAGACAAAGAATAACCATTACATCCTTCCTACCTAACACAGTGAACACGTATTTCTCCTTAATACTTTTTAATTAAAAAAAAAAAAGAAAAACCCTCATGTCCCTGAATTTTGAGGGACTATAATGTTTCAGCAAGATCAAAAGTTTCACTTGAATATTCATGTCTAAAAAAAAAAAATTATGAACTCACTCACATCTGTTTCCAGAATGATTTCAGGAAATTGAAATTCAGATAGAAGACAGTCACATTCAGATAAATAATATGTGTGAAGACAAACTGGTCTATTTTCATCCAAGTCAGCTTTAGATGTATTTTTCAGAAAACTCATATTTCCTCCACAGGAGGGAGATTTCCAACCAGTCTCACCCTGTTCTCAGTAGATTATCCCTTTCTTTGTTTTTTTTTTTAAATAAAAAAAAAGATTATATATATATATATATATCAGATAATATCTAGTGCACTGTATTGTGAGCATCAGGACTGGCTCACTGCAGTCCCTGACAAGCACAAACATATCAAGTTGTTCCTGCATTCAAACACACCACAAGCTCTGGACATAATGTTGTTTCCCCAGCCCAAATCCCTTCCCCAGAGCCTGCTGGCTCCAACACAAAATACCTTGAAGATTCTCTATGAAAAATGTATGAGTAGTGCTGGAGTGACACTTCTCCTGTTAGAGGGTAATGATCTTTCTCAAATAATGACCATTCTCTGATTTTCATCAGAGATAAATGGCCACAGTCCCCAGCAGTGGCAGGCACAGACTTTCTCTTATTGATTTCCCCTCTGGCCTCAGGTATCTCAAGGTCCTGAAGCTGAGACACTAGGAAAGTACCAAAAGGGACTGGAGACCCCCTCCATTGCACAACCCTAGACACCAAGCTCCTATTCCTCTTTATTAGAGAAAAAGTGTCTTTCTCTCCATTTTCCTGCCCAGCATCACTTCTTGGGGATAGTGACGTAGATATCTGTGGTGTTGGCAGATAGGATCTGAAATGCTTAGGCAAGGTAGCATGCATGCTACTGGAAGATTAAGTGCCTAAGAAAATTTTGTTAGAAATAATACAGAGCCATAGTATGTAGATGGGGTTCCTAAAGATCTCTCTGTAACTGTTAAGCACTTTGTTCTTCCTAAAATGTACAAATACCTTATTATATTTTGACTGTGATTTGCTGCTGCAATCCTCAGAAGCAAATACCCCTTGGCCTTCAACCCCCCCAGAACCTCCCCAAAAACCTAAAACCAAAAAAATGGGGAAAATATGATAGCATATGAAAGTAGGTTATTATAAAGTATTACTTATGTTTTAAAGTTATAGGGTTTTTTATTTTTATAAAGACATCAGATGTCTTTAAAAACCTAAGCAAGTCTGTTTTTCAGCCAGAATTAATAAAACACAGACTGAGATTCAAATGGATCACAGGTGACATAGCCACTAGAGGCAAGACTGCAAATAGGATTTAGTAATGACATATGTGCCTGTGAGAGTCTGATCTCAGTGCCCCATCTTTGAGACCATGGTGCTTGAAGTTCACATGAAGCCATTTGTTTTAACCTTCAGGTGTTAAAATATATGAAGACAAAAAAAGGCACTGCTCACTTTTAATTATTTTTTTATTCATTTCTAACAAACAGTGTGAGTCAGTCCTTCTGAATGTTGTGTTAAACATATAAAGAATTATCAATAAGCAGTTCAGTTTAATCAAGAATAACCCTTGCAGGATAAACCCCAGTTCTTTTCAAAGAACAAGAGGAATGAGACTTTTCCAGCCTTTTTTTTTCTGCAGTCCTCAAAGGGGTTAAAGAAGCCTGATACAAAGGAGTTAAGCAATGCCTGAAACAGGATAATAAATGTGACACTCTCCGACTATCAGTAGCAAATATTTGAGCTTATCAAATAGCGGAGGAAGTAGTTTAGTTACAAATAAACCAATCTCTCATAAAACAAGCCTTCACACAAGGTAATTTCATTGAACTGGAGACAGCCAAAGGCCTCTGGCGGGCAGGACTCCCGCTCCCTGAGCACTCCCCATGGCCCCGCGTGATTAATGGGGAGGCCCGGCCCAGGATGCCGCCGAGGGATGAGGGAGACGGCTTCGTATCAGCAGAGCGGCAATAAATAAAGCATCGCAGAGCTGGTGCGAGGAAGTGACTCATCCTTCTGGAACACAGTGGGATTTGTGCTCTTCCCCCCCAGCCCCNCCCTCGCCCCTTTTTTCCTCCGCTGCAGAGAGCAGCGTGTCCCAGAGACTGTGGTAGATGTCACCGCTTGGCACTGGCTGTGCAAAGAGAGGACAAATATGTGGGTGTGATGTGGTTCTGGGACCATAGCCTTAAAGCTGCAGCTCTCACTCTTGGGGAAGCATCTGGGCTGAGGCAAGCTTAGCAAAACATGTTTCAGAGGCCAGCTTCTTCAAGGGAGATACTCAAATGTTTCTTCTCTCTCTCTTTTTTTTTTTTTTTTTTTTTTTTTTTTTTTTTTTTTTTTTCCAGAATAACAGAATCACATAATGTTTTAGGTTGGAAGCGACCTCCAAGATCATCCAGTCCAACCTTTGTCAAACACCCTAAGCCAACGGCTAAACCAAGTCCCTAAGGACCAGGTCCAAATGCCTTTTAAAGACCTCCAGCTATGGTGACTCCACCACTGCCCTGGTCAAGCCATTCGAATGTCTGACTCCACTCTTAGTGAAAAAATGTTTCCTAGTATCTAGCCTAAACCTTCCCTGATGCAGCTTACATCCGTTTCCTCCAGTAATTTTAAAAAAAAAAATGGTATGCCCCAGGATCCTGTTGCCTTGAAAGGGACTCAGGGCCTGCCAAATTCTCCATCAGCTTAAGCGTAGCATCCAAGAAGTGCAGAGGGAGAATATAGCAACTTTGGTAAAGAGGAACAGACTTTCCTTCCAAAAGTTAGGTAAAAATGTGAGCAATTAAGACATGGGGGGAACTGAAGCAAAAAGTCGTGGAACTGAAGCAGAAAGAGTTGCAACTTGTCTATGGTTAAACTGGGAGCTAACGTGGACTTTCACCACTCAGCCAGCACTGGTCAAAGCGTGGGGTGCTGCTCACAGGCCTGAGCCCTGCTCCCCTCTCTCCATGATTTGCCAACCCCTCCCCAGTAGATCTTTCTAAAAGGATATGACCCAACATCTGAACAACCATCAATCAAAGCACAAGGTTATTTGGGTAAGGAGGGTGTGATTTTTCTTCTGGTGGCAGCACACCTCTAGCGGCATTCTGGGTTGGACTCCAATTTTCTCATTCATAAGAGTATGTGGCTTCACCATAGAAGCTCAGAAAAACCACCCATATATCAAATAAAATAATTCTCTACATCTAATTAAACAGTAAGAGGTCTTGATGGGCATCAATAACAAAATTTATTTTTCCTCTTTTTTTGTTTTTTAGGGCTACCATGCCTTTTTATTTATTGTGTCATGTATAATACACTCATTAAGCATACATCTTTTTTTAATCTCCACATGCTTCTGTGTACTCTTGTGAAAAACATTTGCAAAAGATAATGGAAATTATTAGTCTTATTTAAGAATGCAATGAAAACTTAAATGGTCTTACAGTCTAGAAAATAATATATAAAATGAAACATGCTGGTAGTTGAGATTATAGTATGCTGTTATTCATGCATATATATATCAATAAATCTCTTCCTATATTTTGAATATGGATAGGTATATATAGACAGATATATATAGACACTGAAGTGAAAACATGTAAGCATAAAATAAAATTTTAAACAGAACACACAAGTACTGTAGATTTTAAGTCAACCTTGCCCCCATTGCTGTCATGCTTGGCATAGCTATTAATTACAACACTGTGTGGAAAAGTCCATTAGCACCTCTATGTCCAGTCCTGAACATGGGCTTATCTCTTCTATCTAAAAGTCAAACAATATACAAACAATTCTGGAGGTAAATGTAAGTGCATCACCTGACAGCATGAAATCACCCAGTCAGCTATTGTTTTCTCTACTAATGCTGTCTCTAGGGCAAAACAGACTTCAGTTCCTTTTAAAATAGTTTAGAATCATACAAATGATTGACTTTAGTGAGCTCATTCATTTAAAATGTGACTTCCAGGGGCAAAAGCAGTGCAATTTCACAGAGCTGCAGTGAAAAGATACTTTGTCAGCACTGCCTTATCTGCCAGGCCCACAGTGATGTCTGAAGGCAAATTTTCTCTCCCTGCTGCAGGTGGGTTTTGCTGGGGCAGCTGAATCCCTTGGCATCCCTGTCTGCATGTCCCACACCTGTGCCCAGGGCTGCAGCTCTTGGAAGGAACTGCTCAGTGGGGGTTTCAGTAACTCTTCAGGACCACTGGTTAATTAATGTTAATATACCAGCCTATGAATTGAAGCACTTGAGGCTTACCTATCCCATCAA
The DNA here is from genome assembly GCA_038090715.1 of Florisuga fusca. Taxonomy (NCBI): domain Eukaryota; kingdom Metazoa; phylum Chordata; class Aves; order Apodiformes; family Trochilidae; genus Florisuga; species Florisuga fusca. The sequence goes on from JAAWXA010000003.1 coordinate 37,519,047, forward strand.
GTGATCATTGCAAATTCAGAAGGCTTGAATGGATGTGCTACTTTAAGAGATGTGCCTCAGCTGTGGCAACTGAACCCTCCTGCAATCTTAAAGCATTACATTCAAGACACCACAAAAAAACCCTGATCTATCTTCTGCATAGACATGTCAATAGCTTGCACCCTAAAACAGTCCATACAGAACAGTAGACCTGACAGCTGAGTAGGTTGTAACTGGTTTGAAGGTGGTAAAAAGAGAGTGAAAAATTTGAGCATACAAATCAGATGTTAAAAACACACAGGAAAATAATTAAATACTTTAAAAATTCAGTCACAGCAAAATGAATTCCTGACACTCCATGGCCTGGTTAGGCCCAGACTGATCTACAGAGATCACTGCCCTTGCCTCCTTCTTTTTTCTAAAAAAAAAGAATTTCTATGTAAATGGAAGGACAAACTACTCTGTAGATTTACTGTCATTCCCCTCTCTCGCAATCCTCTCACTTTTAGTTGGCTTTCGTTCCAATTAAAACTTACACTGTGTCAGCTACAGTTTTCTAACTGTAGCCTTCAGTAAATGGCTGAAATACTTTAAAAATTCAGTCACAGCTTGACCTGGCACACATGAGCTTAGGCTGTGTATTCACACAAACAAGCAATCCACGTGCGGGGCAGGTGGAAATGACAGGTGTTATAAAATATAACGTGAACTGTGCCATCTCTGGGATTCAAGGGAATGGCTTGTGAGAGAAACAGGAATTCCAGGGATTGAACCAGTATTGCCATTCAACCAATTTCAAGGTCTGGGAAAGCTGAAAAAAACCCCTCTGTCCTCTATTTAGATGATTAGATGAAAACTGCATGCCACAGAGATTGCACTGAAAGAAAACATATGCTTTTAAAATTTTTTTTTTCCCCTGAATATTGCTGGTTAGTCAACCCTGCAGTGCAAGGGTTAAAGGATCTCAGAAAGCCCTGGTGCACTTTAGCTAGGGGCGGAGATATGCTGTAGAATAGAGGCCTGTGCTGCTGTGCCTGGGAAGCTTTTAGATTAGTGTGCTTCCAGCTGCATTTCCTTGAAACCGATTTAGTTTCAGCCCATATCAGAGACCTTTCATGGATCTATTCCTATTCAACATAAAGTGCTTTAAGAAAAGCACTGGGATGGGTTTTAAAGTAATCAAAAAATTATGGGTTGGCTTAGAATTTTTGCTACAGTTAAAAGAGACAGGATTCAGGAGAGAAGGATAACAGAAATTATGCGTCCCTGTACTTACTAAGACTCTTCTGACCTAAGGCATTTGCCTCTAAGAACAGGAGGCTTCACCACCTCTTGCAGGGTTTACAGTAAGGGAGGTACTTCATAACTTCCAACATAGACTGGTTTCATTATGAGGTGTCACTCGCAATGATGCTGAATCTAACTACCTGGGAACTCTGTCTCTCAGGACAGGCACGGTTGTTTCTTCATGTTTTAAATACACTTCTGGAAAGATGGTCCCCAGAAACAGCAGTTGTTTTCAAACATAACTCTTGATTAAATTTCTTCTTCTTCTTTTTTTTCCCCCCCTTCTTTTTTTCCCCTACTTCAAAAACAAAAACACAAATGCAGCTGTTAAAAATCACAAATGTTCATGAATAGTGCTTATCCCATGAATGATAGCCAGGCGTATGTTCTTAGAGAATTATTTCTTTAAATTACATTATTGCCAAGGGGCCAAGTGAGAACAGTTAAGAAAAATTCCATTGTTCTGGGTGCAGAGAGTAGCAGAGGACACATATAGGCTGCAAAGCCCAGGAGTGCTTCCAAGTCCCCACCCTGGGAGTGGACACTGGCCATGTCCTTGCTCCCCAGTGGACCTCAGCCCAACCACATCCTCTGCGTGAATGGTGAAACTCCTCTAAGAAGCATCAGGTGAGGGTGTTGCAGGGACCTAAAGTGTGTCATGGAATGCCCTTGCTGGTAAGTAAGGGCATAGCAAGAGATTTATTATCCGAAAGAAAATTGTGATCTGAGTAAACAAATTGGACAATGGGCTGGAGAGGAGCACTGGAATACATACTGAGCAGCATGATGGTTTGAGTAAGTCTGCTCTGTTTAAGGATATTTTGTTGTTCGCTTTTTCTTTTTTGTCTAAGAAGAAGCAGGGCTTTCTTAAACTACTGGTGGGGTTTTGTTAAATCGTGTTTTACTAAACTGAAAGTGGTGCTTGGGGACATGGTTTAGTGGTGGGTCATCTGGAATAGGGTGGTAGGTTTAGAACAAGGCTGGACTCAATGAGCTTGAAGGTCTTTTCCAGCCTGGACAATTCTGTGATTCCATGAAAGATGAAGAAAAGATGGGAAATGGCACAAGGGGAAGAAGACTGAATTAGAATCAATCCAAAGCAAAGAAAGAATCCAGGAAAAGACTACAGGAGGTTTCCATATATCCCAAGAAGCAAGACAAAATATATCACGATACATAGGGTGAGGTTAACATAATCTAATAGCAGTTCATGAGCTGTGAGAAGATAGGTTAAAGGGGACTATTTTGATTATATTAGTGCCTCGTCCTGTCCCAACACCTTTTATAAAAGTAGCAATGGTGTCCTAATAATGCAGACATACGGATATTTTATTCCATAGCTTTTGTTGAAACCACCCTATTGGAAAAGGTCACCATCAGACAGCAAGGGAAACTAGAAGATCAATTACAATTTCCATGGATAAAATGCCCCAAATGATACCACTTTGTGGAAGAGTTTCACCTGCTCACCTTTAAGTCACATACAGAGGGAACATATAGGCCAAGGTACATTTTTTGTGATCTGCGTGCAGTTACTACTTTTCCAATCCCTATCCCAGAAAGCCAATCCGTTCCTAAAAACTACAAGGCCAAGGCAGGTTCTTACCACAGTATTGGATGTACTGAAACAGATCAACAAACAATCCTAATTCCTGGCAAAGAAAGTGCAGAATGGGGGGACCTGACATAAGGTTTCAAAGGAAATTGAAATCTTTCTTGTTCCATTTGGGAATATTTGTTTGGTTCTGGTTCTTCACTTCCTTATCCAGTTGTTTCAGCATGAACAACTGCACAACTGGTTGTAAGACCAGGATAGTAATATTTTACTCACAGTTAGCGCACACTTTATGTGATGAGAATAATGTCTGCTTATTGCTCCTCCCATGGCTCGACTCTGGACCTTGTCTACATGAGGTTGTCTTGCTGGGTTTCCTCCCATACAGTATGACTACTAACTTTAAAAGAAATTGTGGTTTTCACCAATACAGCTCTTCCTTATTTTATGTCATGTCCTGTTGTCTCCTTACTCCACCCCAGCTGTCAATGAACTCATACACATGGCATTAACAGTACACAGGTACACTCATCAGCTGGTATTAAACCTAATTTTGAGTCTACAGCTTTCAATCTCACTCTACACTAAAGTCAGTTTGAAGCTATGTGTTTTGTGTGCCTTCAGCCAATTTTTCCTTTTCTTTTCAGGATGAGCAAATGGAAAAGATGTATGAATGCTTCACCTGGCAACCAGCTTGCAGTTCCAGCCCAAGGATCCACTGTGCCTCCATTAGGGCTTCAAAGGAAAGTACCACACAACACTGTTGTGCAAATGCTGCGGAGTAGTGAGTGGCAGCAGTGAAGAGGTTAAATATACGTTAAAACTGGACAGATTTTTATTTTATGCTTAAGCTTGAAAGCCAGGTGTCTTTGAAGAGGGAGGAAGAAGAAGAGAAGGAATAGATTTGAGAGGTGAAAGGAAAAAATTACTTGCTTTGGATCCAGAGCAAACATTTAGAAACAATTCTTTAGCCCCAAATAGCAAAGATTATATAAACTAGCTTGGAATATCCCCACAAGTGTTCCCTTCCCCCAAGACAGACATTTCTTGGGCGGGAGGGAACACAGGAGGGAGGGGAGGAGGAAGGAGAATGGAGATATTCAATGTATTGCAGTACGTCTGGAATCCTCTTATCTGTAGCAAGACTGAGAACACCTGGACAACACTTGTCTTCCTCCCCCACCCACCTGTGCAAATTTCTAAGCACACCACAGCTCAAAGCACCATGCCATATGCCACTCACATCACAGAGATCCATTGTGACTTCTCTGAACATCAAAGAAAAGCCATTGCACATCTTCTTCGCACAAATACTGAGGGGTGCAGTTGTGAAGGGGTTAAAAGATCAAGTTCTGCTATAAAGATAACAGGAACTGGAGAACATGCAGCAGATGTTCCATGTGGAGGCACTTAAGTTTACAGTCCCACCTGTGTCCATTTAATACCTTTAAAAGCAATCTCCTGCTCATTTGTGAGGGAGAATAGAAAATCGATGTTCCAATCTCAACATCTTCTCACAACATCCGCATCCCACATGAGGAAAGGGGAGGAGGGGATGAGCTGACAAGACAGGAGGGATGAATCTGAGATTTAAGGACATGAATATACAGAGATTTATACAAGCACACATCCCTGTGTGGAAATTCAACCATCCCTTTATGTGTGAGGCAGCCCATGCTCTGTGCTGAGGAGCAGCAGCCCTATAATATTAATGTTAGCATTTACAGAATCACAGAATGTCAGGGTTTGGAAGGCACCTTGGAAGTCTTAAGAGCATCATGAATGATAACTAATCAGGTCAGAGTTTTACAGCCTCCTTTTTGTTTCCTTCCTTCCTGCTCTCATTCCTCTTTCCTTTCCAAGCAAACCAACTCCCTTCTGTTACATACGTTGAATGACTGACTTCAAATAAAGTGGGGGAAAAGACTCAGAATAATTATCTTGTAGTTTTATGGAAGAATGCAACCAGAGGAATAAAGGGTGAGGCTGACTATGATCCATGAACCTATTAGGCACCAGAAGGTCTACTTGGGAGAGGCTTGGGAAAATTTCAGAGTAGGCAAAGAGTAGGTAAAGACTGAATCTTCTTATATAGAAAAGTGAGTCTATCACGGGGCACAAATCCACAAGGAAATAGACTTGAGTGTTTGTGGAAGTATTTTTGTTCCATATAGTTGTTTCACATTGATCCAGGGCCAGAGGAATAAAAACATCCAGTTACTAAGAGCAGTGAGTTTGTTTCTGTTCATGCTCCAATAAGATGGAACATACCCTGTAGGCCGTATCCAGGGGCACAGGATATAAAATCCTGCTTCCATTTTTAAGACTTCCTGGTTACAAAGAAAAGCTTCCAAGCATGACCCTGCATAGCTAATAGGAGATACATACCCATGTCCACCAGCAGTCTGAAACACCCTGATGATGATAAATCTCCCTGAACACATTTCTGCATCACTGCAATTTTCAGCAAGTAACAGGGAACAGGCAGAAGTGCATCTCTCAAGGAACTGCAATTGGGATTTGGCAAAAAGAGGGAAATGGGGAGTTTGGTCAGCTGCAATTTTAAAAGGGAGCAAATTGTTCAGCTGAGTGATGCCGATCTCTCTGTGAACTTCCACTGACATCACTGGGTTACTGTTGTGCTGGAAAGTATGCAATTCATATATTTATACTGTGACCCATGAACCATAATTTAACATGGAATTCAACCCTCTGCTCTAAATGACTTTGACACCCCGAGGCTATAGCAATTCAGAGAACAAAACAACTACTGTCTCCTCAGGCAGGCATGGTTCTTAAAAATATAACGTTACACGGAAAACAAAGGTAGAATAGTTTCATAACTATGTACAACACACCTTAGCACCTTGTCTTATCCCAGATGTCTCCTCACTGCTGGCTACCTGCCATTTACGCCAGTCTCCCATTTCAGGTCTTGGCACAGCCCAAGTCACTGTTCCTCGTGACCTATCTGAAGGAGGAGTTAAAACCCAAGCAGTAGCTGGAGGGTAACCATGAGATGCCTGCTGACAGAGGAGACTGCCTCTCCCACCAGAAGAGTGCTATACTAGCACTCCAGAAATATTTGTTCTATTTCTAGTGTTGCTGCATGCCTGGTGAAGGATTGTGGGTGTACCACTTTGTGCTTTTATACCTCAGTTTACCTATCTTCCTTTTTGTAAGTGATGCAACCATCACTTAAAGAAAACACTTAGAATGCTTCGAAGCATATGCAAAATGTTCATAAACTGAGATTTCAGTGTCAAAGGAAGGTGTTAGTACAGGACTTGTCTAAGAGCTGAGGCTGCAGTAGCAGGTGGCTGCTAGCAAACAAACCTCTGGCATGATCTGCACAGCAAGGTGCACATGCCCACAGATATACAGGACTGCACAGCTACAAGCTACCTTGTTTTCAAGTACAGAACCACTCTACTTAAGAGCAGTTTGTCACAGCAGCTGCAACACATTGTGAATATAGATTCTTCATGGTGCAGAAAACTGGCTCCCACCTTCTGTCTCTCCAGTCAGGTACATTTCATGGAAATATTCTGAGGTCTGAAAGGAAACACAGTTCACAATGAAGTATTCTCAGAGTTCAAAGCTCACCAGTAGAGAACAGCTTCTGAATCAACATTAGCAACAACAACTCTGACTGTGAAAGCATTGCTTTGCCTGAGGAGACATCCTCGCTGTACATCTGCCACCTGCAAGAGGGTTCAAGAGTTAGAACCATATGGGTTGACTCTCACAACCAGAAACCTGGTGAAGCCAGGGAAGCACAGTACTTTCTAAGTTTAGATTAGCTACTTCAAAAGGTCCCAACATGCTCTTTAAAAATGCCCCTAAAAATGTGGCTGAAAAATACTGAGAAGTTTTATTTCTCTCTAGAAGACACTACTCTTTCCTATCAACAGTTGTGCTGGTTTGCCACACATCTCCCAAGAGGCAACTGACCATTACCCTAGCACTGAACTGCTGCTGCACACAGCAACATAACAAAGTCTTGCAAAAGATGCTGAGCAGTGTTTATTTTTATTCCTCATTAGCTTGCTCCTCTGCCATAAGCAAGCTTCCTGGCTGGGATGAGACCTTGTAAGACACCTTGCAGGTGATTCTGGGGCTGGTACCTATGGCTTGTTTAGGTACAGAAGGTGCCCGCAGCTCTATTCAAACAGTTTGGTTTTCCTGGCATCCTGAAACTGTCTCCTATCCCCACGGCTCTCACTTTCAGATTTAATAATTTTAGTCTCCTATTGTTTCTGTTATATAAGTATAATGCACTTTTATTTTGATTGTAGTCCCCTACCAGGCCCAATGGTTTATGCTGGGGCATTTTGCCAAGTGTCCAAGCCCGTGCTTCAGGGAAAAGCCTTTTTGCACCCCACTGTCCCAGGGGCAGGCTAGAGGCATGGGCTCCAGCCATCACCATGCCCTCCAGGCCCATCACAGTACCCCTGGGGGTACTGGGTCTTCCCAGGTGACAAGGCCATAAGACAGAAAGGTCCCATGCTTCCCACCTTTTTGTTTCAAGGATTTCAGTTATGCGGAGGGCTAGCAGGATGTTTATTAACCATTTAGGGTTGAGGAACAGACTTCTTCAGGGAGAGGGTGAGAGATATGGTGGTCCCTCTAGGAGCTCCTCGCAGCAAGATTTGGGTCCCCACTTGCACCTACCTCTTTGATATCTCTGATGCCCTTTGGATGGTACCATACACCTGAAGGCATGTGAAAGATCAATAGTGGTGTGCGGTGTGGTGAGCTAAGGGGTCCTTAGGGAATCTAGGCACCTGGACAGGAATACTATGAATAATCCATTGTCCCACTGATAGCTGCCTGGAAATGAGGGATATTTCCCTGGGCACTCTTCACCATTTTTTTCCTTTCTCTTAACTAATGTAGTAGCAGAGATCTCTATCATGCTGAGCAAAGAAATTTCTAAGGCTAAAAATCCTCCTCCTTATTTCCTATCACATTCTTTTTTTTTTCTGCTAAAAATAGCCCTGTAAGCACTAGTTATGATCTGAAGGGTTATGATCTAGAGAATGGACAATTACTGCACTCAGTGAAACTTGCAGAGTTGGAATCTAATACATAGTCCTTTGGTGCTTCATCTGCAGAGACCAATCTTTCCTTTTTTTTCCCACTCCCTCTTTTTTTTTTTTTTTTTTTTTTTTCCCACTGACTTGCAAGTTACCATAGAGAACTTTATTAACTTGCTCTGAACTGGCTATGTATTTATGTTTTCTCCTCAATTGCTATTAGCCAACAGATCATGCTTTACTTTGTCTGCAGCTGCAACCAGAAAAAAGCAGAGCAGTGGCCACAGTCACAGAGCTCTGAAGGATTTTCTCTTTTTGTTTTAAGATGAATAAAGATTACTGCAACTCTGAACAAAAATGTAAAACATTTGTTTTTTAAAAAGTAAACAAAACTTTTTTAATGCTTTAAAAAGAGTTATTTTCACTGACCACAAATGGAGACTGTTCTAATTTTGGGTTCTCTTTAGTAAAAAATTAGGCTTTTGATGTTGGTCAGGAAGGGTTCTTTGATGCCCATTGTTTATTGTTGAGAAAAAGCAAGCTGGAAGGAAGTAGAATTTGTTTCTAGATCCCTGTTTTCTTTTGAGAAAATATTTGAACAAGTTGAAGTATACTGATGGCCTTAAAGCAGAGTAAAGCAAGGAGTACAGCTGGGACAGCAAGAGGAGGATCTACTGAAGAGATCCAGTTCTATACCCAGATACACTGTCTGGACTTGCACTGAAATGAGGTAGATTTATAGATGGTTGAGAATGTAGTGGTTACCTTTCCTGAGTGCAAAGGCAGTCTCAGAGTAGTATGAATGTCTATACAATAGTGGTTGTACACTTGCATGTAGCATCTAGCTTATTAATTACAGTTTTGATGGGAATGGGACTGCCAGAATCCTTCAGCATAGACAGTCCTCTGGCTCTATAAGGTTAAGAAAAAAAAATAAATTTCTTCTGGCAGTCCAGCATTTATGAAATCAAGTGCACGTGTTCTATATATGTAATGCTACGCATGTATCCCAGTTCTATAAAAGTGCATCTGTGCCTCATCTTGAATCACATGTCATCAGCTTTGCATGGCATTTACTGGCAGGATATCGTTGGAAAGAAAATTCACAGTATAATTAAGAAAACATACTCTTCTTACTGCTTATCATTTATTTCTCTATCTCTAGTAAAAAACGGATTCATAACAGCTGCAAATTTCCTTCAATAGTCTGAACTAGCATATGGCCATGTTGTTGGTTACCAAGCTGACCAGGGACTGCTGTTGTCTGCTCTCTTCCAGCCAACCTTACCGAGCATACCACGTGCCAATGAATCATTTTATTTGCATTCTAGAAGGCAGAAGGAGTCAGAAGTGGTAATTAAGCTCTCCATCTCTTTGCAAGTTTTATTACTGGAGATAGCCAGAATCTGATTCTCCTTCCAGGCTAACAATGTGCTGGGGAGAGCCATTAATTTCAACAAAGCTGTAGATTTACACTTGTAAAGGAGAGGAGGACTGATGCTGTCACTGGTAATGATATAGACTAAGGAAAGGTAAACCTTCTTTGTTCTCAAATTGGCTCCAGAAAAGTTTAGCTCTAAATGTCTGCTCTAAACCTGAGATTACAGTGGTTTATGGTTGTGTAAAGCTGCTTAAATATTTAAAACAGTCTTTGCCAAGCACAACAGAATGCTTAAAAGACCCTACCTTGTTTCAGACTGCTGCAATTTTTTTCCTCTTGGTGCTGTCTGTTTATTTGTTCGAAATAAACAAATAAAAGCCCCCAAACCCTGAAACAGCTAACCAGAAGAGAGAGTAACCCAACAAGGAGACCTTTTCTTTCAGATGAGGTAAATTCGCAAAATGGTCTCAGATGCGGTGTCCCTAGCAATTATTCTTGCTCTACTTTGTACTCATTGTTTACTCCTCCCTGCAAGCTAGGGCAACTGGAAGGTACAGGGGAGAGATGACTGGGACAAAAAGGGAGAGATTAATATCACTCGCTTTTGAGTCTTTGAGATGTATATCATCTATACATTCTATCTGCTGTTAACTTTTGTTTGATACAGAATATTGAATGCAGTAGAGGCCTCAGATTTTCATCAGACATTACAGGAACTTGGACTAAATCTAGTTTACAAAGCAACAAGAATTCCAGGACCTACCACTAAACAGGATTTCCGATTAGAATATATTCACTTGTATTTGACAGGAAATTTTGTTACAAACAAACAATGGCTCTTTCTTCCCTCATAATTTGATTTGTGCTGTGATTCCACTTTATGGGAATCTGTACTTGAGATTGCAGTCTTCAACATAATGCTGTGGCCGTTCTTGGAAACAGGCACTTCAATGTAAAGGAATTTAATTTGAGTAATCCCATTTGTTAGCAAGAATCTTAGGATATGTCTACATGGCACAGCAGGTGCTGATCTTGTAAAGGCTGCCTTTGCACACAAAGCAAAGTAGCTGTGGTGGCAGGACATATCCCTGAAGATGCACAGTGACATTGGTAGGACAGTACTGTAAGACTTCACTCTTGGCATCTCAGCTAGTACCACTCTAAAGCCCTGCTCTGTACAACATGGACACAACAGCCCAGTTTGTTTTGGGATTTGTAGCATTATGTGACTGAAATGCATTGGCAAGTTAATAAGTGAAAATTTAAGAATTGGAATGGAAGTCTACAAAGGGTTTTTCATGGAGCTTCAAGTTGAAATCTGGCAATGCTGAGTGAAAATCTTTTTGTCTCCATCTTTTTCCTTTTTGTCTCCTACAACCAAGTAGTGCCATCAGATTATTCTCTGACAAAATACAGTATTTAAATAACTTTAGCAGGAAAAAATGAACCGAGATCATTCAGTCGGTCCCTAAAAAAAAAAAATATTGGATGTACTTTCCTACAAAAATTTTTTTCCAGACCAAGGATCCCAAGTGTGTAGAACAACTTCTGTGTCACTTTAACTCAAGAGTGAAAGGAAGATGTATCCCTGAGGTCTGTGTGAACTCTAGATGGATGCACACTGAATATGTGGTCAGGTCCATACAGAAGTCCTTAAATTCCACAGCACAGCAAGCTGATGCAGTGAACTGTGTACCATCTGCATATGTACTCTAAGTGTTTATGTTCTCTTTTTAATTCCTGCTTAAATAGGTTGCTGAATATGTGCAATGGATGAGGCCAAAAATACCATTTTCTGGGAGTCAGATGGAGTTTTGCACAGCAGCCACTGCCTGATAGTAATCAGAATAGCATGAGCCTACATTATTTGAAACTAGGCCATCTGGCCACTTTGTCCTATTTTGATTTTATTTCCATTCTTTTCTGTCCCTCAGAACCTCATATTAATAGCTGATGGATCCAAATACTGTGGTTTATTTTCCTTCTTCTTTCTCCAGCAGTAGCGACTTGCAGTCATTGAGTGACCAAGAGGTTTGCTGACCAAAGAAGTTCCTTCGCCTTTTTCATAAAAATATTTTAGTGTGTCCTGTTGACATGACACTTTGGATCATATTGCTGTTATCTTTTGAGCATGAAGTTAGAGTTCAATATTAAATTGATGCTGGTGGGGCAAATTAGTCCACTGTGAAGCCTGTTCCATGAGAAAATGTTTGGCAGCCCAGGGGGAAGATCCAGCTATTGGCTGAAAATCTCCATTGCAAGCTGTCAGGAAGCAGTCCTAATCAGGGACAGCTGACCTGAAGATGACAGTTCTCTTCCATAATCGTTTGTATGGTTCCAAAATCTTGTATTTGTTCCACCTTAGCACAAGGAAGAAAACCGTTTGAGCTTCTTAATGCCAATCAGATTCTGGCAAATTCAGAGTAATGTTTTCCGTGTCGTTCACTCCAAATCCAGAAAACCATGAACTGTAACAGCCTCTTTCTCATCTCAGGATAGGATCCTTACTAACTACAGAGTCCGTCCTTGTTATCCTCCTTTTTCTTTGTTCCTTGGAGGCACCCTTGCATGTGAGACGCGACACTTCTCCAACATGCCTTAGGGTGCATCTTCAAGGCTGTAACTTTTGGACAGATTTAATAAAAAAGATATGACTGGTATAAATTCAACCACTTTACCACCAAAAATAACCCTTCTAAAACTAATATTGCAAGTTCAGTTACAAAAAAATTGTTATGGTGACGACATAGCAGAGATAAACTTTTGACATCCTAGAATACTTCCAAGTCTTTCATAAGAAATGAGTTGAGCTTGTATCAGTTGGCATCTCAGATCTAAAAAAAAAGCATCAAATTAATACTTTTTATCACAGTGAAATTACTTCACTGGCTTTTCTCAGTCTTTGGGTTTGAGAAACAAGACCTTTACCAAGTTCATTTTTTTTAAGAAAATCTGAGTTAAGAAGGCAGAATTTGAGAATGTTCATTCAAAGTGATGGTGCAATATTGATTCCTTTTCTTTATACAACAGATTGTGTATCTGTTCACTGACATCATGTTTATTTTATCTGTGCTTTGCACCTGGACACAATAGTGGAATTGAAAAATAGAGACAGCAGCTGAGGCAGTTTATAAAACAGGCATCATAATCTGTGACATTCTGCTGAAATAAGAACTGGAGTGCTTAAGATATGATCTTCTAGAAGGTGACAGAATGCTAGTCAGAATTTTTCATGGAAGGATAATGACCAGGATAATTAAATAAACTAAATGAAGTGAAAGGTTTAGATGGAACTTTGTTTTTTCTTCTCTCTGTGTTTCATTTTGTTTTCCTTTCACTTCTGTTTTAGCTTCAACAGAGAAGATGCAGTAAATGAGTCCAATTAATTTGGAATACATGAAAATAAACACAGGAATTTGGACACAGAGATGGGTTGAGAGAACAAAGAGAAGCCTGCCAGTGAAAAGAAAAAACATTTTATCTGCCACTGGGAAATTAAATGGTTTGCATATTCTGAGAAACAGATGATCAGACAGGTATGACATTTGCTCCAAATACTGAAAGATAAAGTTTGCCAAAACAAAAGCACAAGTGTGAGAGAAGTCTAAATCATTCACTAATACATAAGGACATTCATCTCCAGTGAAAAACTCTTAAGCCCTAAAATACTAACATGAGTGACACCTAATAATTAGTCTACTTTACTAATGGCAGGAATTATTTCAGTCTGAAACAGATTTATTAGAACAAAATACCTTCTGTATAGCTGTTTGGCTTTCTGTTCGTTTATTTTTATTTTTTTTCTTCTGGCCCCTTCCCCATCAAGGCAGAAGAACAATTCTATAAAATTTCTTTGGAAGAGTCTTCATCATAAATGCTGTCAGTATAGAAATTTAGAATATGAAGAAATAGGTGGAAGAGACAAAAGAATCAATCACAGTATCACAGGATAATCCAGGTGGGAAGGGACTGCTGTAGATCTCCAGTCCAACCTCCTGCTCGAAACAGGAGCAGCTCTGAGGTTAGAAAAGGTGGTTTCTCCATTTGGGTTTTGAAAACCTCCAAGAAAAGAGACCACACAACTTCTCTGGGCAACCTACTCCACTCTCCAACTGTTGTTGGAGTATACATCCAGTTTCTCCTCATACCAATTTGTTTCAGTTTGTGCCTGTTGCCTCTCATCCTCCCACCACACAGCCCTGCATAGAGCCCAGTCCCTGTTGGCATATTTTTTCAGCATAACTAGATCCCTCTGGAAAGCAGCCCCATCCTTCAGCATATTGACCACCCCACCAGTTTAGTGCCATCTGCAAGACTGACAGAGACATGTTCTGTCACTTCATGACATTGATTGTGACATTCAACAGGACAGGTCCCAACACACTTGTAACTGACCCCCAGGTGAAGTACAACCCATTAACCTCTGCCCCTGGGGCCTGATGATGTAGTGCTGCAGAATATTGTCACACTCTGATATGTTTCAGCCTAGGTTGAAACAACATTCTGAAAACAACATGACTTCCTTAAAAAAAAAAACGTAATTTTAGTTTTAATCTGAATAAGTAGAACAGGGAAAAAATGCTTCGTCTATTCTTGTCCTGGAAACATTTTTAAAGGAACTCTTTTAAACAGTGTTCTCACTAGCAGGATGTATCTCTGGCCAGCATATAAAGAGATGGTCTGTATTATAAATGATTTTACAGAACAGTACTATTGAGTGTGCTGAGAAACTTGAGTTGGCATTCTGGCAGAAAGATCGTTCCAGTATGAGTGGCCACAAAAATGGCCAAAATTGTCAGCATCAAACAGTATAAAGCACCACCAGTGAGTTCTTGTAGAATACATGCTACAACTCATTTTTTCAAAGAAAAGAAATTATTCTAACATGTAATGTAAATGTTTCTACTGAAGTATGTATCACTGATTTTGCTAATGTGCACTTTGGTCCCAGAAAGTTCCATAGTATCTAAGCTTAAAAGTTGGTTTGTCAGCTAAACTCAATCAAGTTTTCTGCAGAATACTTCTATTTTGCGAGAATAGGATATTCTGCAGAAGGATATAATAATAGAAAAATAAATGGATTTTAGCTGTTACTTCTCAAAAATCTTAGGGTTTTTTTTCTCTCTCTCTATCTCCTAATTTTTTCTCAAAATGCAGTTTTAAGTGCTTAGTAACCTTGATATATAGAACAATTTTTTTCTCACTGATTTCCGTAAGACAAAAAGATGTAGTAAGATGTTGAAAAAATGGGCAAAATGCATAAAGGACTTCTCAGAACAATGAATTTCCTAAGTAAAGAAAAAACTTCAGCCTACATGGATTCTTTGATTGAATCCATGTGTATGTAGTCCTGTAAATAAATAAATGAAGATGATGCATGGTTTGCTGTGGGCATGACAGACAGAAGAAAACACTTTCCTACTTTACTTGCCCGGAGACATCAGCATGACTTTCAGAGTTGTTAAATTGCATTAAATTAATACCCATTAAAAAGTGATAATAAAAAACCCCCAAACAACAACAACAACAACAAAACAACCAAAAAACAACAAAACTGAGGATCTGCTGACTGTATGGGCTGCATCTCTTGACTATAGAAGTTCCTTAAACAGCTTCAGCTGCCCAAATTCTAACATGTACCACCATTTCAGAAAATTAAGTGGATCTAAAGCATTTGCCTAAGGCTGACAAATGACACAATGTGTACAAAGAACTACACTCTTCTGGAGAGTGAAATAAGTATCAGGTAGTGCACCCTAGGCATCTAAAACAGCAGTAGACATGTTTAGGCAAGTAAGTCCCTTGCATGCACGTAGGTAGGTGAATCTAGAGTTTAATCTCACCTTTAACAAACCTTGAAAGATGATGCATTAAAACATAAAGAAGAAAGTCCTTAAGTAAAGCTACGAAAGATCTCCCTGCATATTAGGGCCCATCCCTTTAATTCTCAGTTCTAGGGGTACTGGACTGATGTCTTAGAATTCCCTTTGGTACTCAGTAAAATTATTTATTGAGTAACAGTTATAGTTCTAGAAAAAAAAACATTTGATCTCTTCAGGTTTTCTGGGATTGTGAACTGAGTTTTGCTACATTCTTCCCCTATTTTGAAGTACACAATCCTGAAAGCCATCCAGCATGTTTCTCTTTAGCTTCCTAAAAGGAAACTGCTCAATTTATTTCTTCCCTCTGTGCCTCTGCAGTCACTCGAAGAAAAGGCATCCTAAATTAAAAAGAATGTTCCCAATATAAACACTGTGCCACTGAACTTCTGAGTTTGTTTGTAAACCTGTAGGTACCAAACCTAAGAAAGGAGCAGAGCATGGGAAAATAGCAACAATGTACATCAATACCTGAGAGAATATACATTAGAGGTAATAGAGTGTGAAGACCTAGATATACTGCCATCTTTCCTGTCTTTACAGGTCAGACGGTGTGCAGATACACAGAGAATTAAAGCTTGTAGGAGAAGCCACCTTTGAATAAAGGTTTTTGTAAAGAACAGCAAAAAGTTGTTTCCTTGCAACCTGGCAAAACACAAAAAAACAAACAAACAAACAAGAAGTTTGGCTTTTACTCAAAGCAGTGGCCAGTTTTGCTAGAGAGGAGGTTTACTTTAATAGCTTATTCTGAAAGAATGTTGGGAAAACTATATTTCCCATGAAATTTTTAGTTACCTGTTCAGAGTGGCTTGGAGTCCTATCAACAATGAAGAAGCATGTCTTTCCAGTGTAGTCACAATAAAGAAATATTTAACACTAGAAAATATAAGTTTAGAAGGAAAGCTTTAAGATTTGTATCTTTACATTTATTTTTCTCACCATTCAAGATACCCAGATGGCCATATAGTGGGAGAAACAGGAAGCTGTGATTTTTCTGACTGTTTACATAGCTTAAAAAGTCTGCTTAGCAGAGCTTTTTGTTTATGCAAAGAAGTTTTGAAAACATTTTTGTAGTCAATACATAAATAATTAGTTGGTTAATTAAAACAAACCTATGAATACTTGTAAAAGAAGTACATGACTGACTACTTCATCTTACAAATGGAATATTCAAAGATGAAAAAAATTCTGAATGAATCTTCTCTGCAGCAATAATGAAGGGATTCCTTCATGCACCCAGTATAAATATCAGATAAAATAAAAGTTACTCTGCAATGAACTGTCAGATAAAATGTCATTTCCTAATATTTTTTTAAACTCAAATATTCTTTTTAGCGAGAAAGGATGTCTGCTTGCCAGTCTTTTAGTCTTTTTTAATGCATTACTTAAATTCACAGACTTGTTCCATTTGTTTATTTTGAAGATATTTTGGTCTGCTATTAAGTATGTCTTGTAGAAGACAATAAACATCCAGCACTGAACTAACAAAAAGAGTCCTCAGAATAGGAGGATAGCTTTCACAGTATCTGAGCACCCTGTGGCACAGTGGAGGAAGTACTTATTCTATGTCTGGCTGAATTATGTCAGACTTAAGGATTTCTCATTATTTTCAGACCATTTCTTGATCTCTCTATGTTCTCTTCTCATTTCATGCCTTGGATATTTTTATTTTTTCTTCCTGGATTTACTGAATTTATGTTTTAAAATATTTTGGTTTGTATGGGAGTATGATATATGCTAAAGGATATGATCTTCTGCTTTTTAGTATGCAGTTCTTTTGGAAGACCAACAGCATGATAAATGTCAACTAGAAGGACTTTTTCTTTTTTCTGTCTCTGATGTCCCTCACTGAAATTCTGCTAAAACACAAGAAAGAAGGAAAGTCTAATCTGGCTAAAATTGAAAGAGGTTTTTTGTGCCACTGTAGCAAGTTTCCTTCCCCCCTCCCCCCGTGTTCAAAAGAAAAAGACCTGGATTTGCTGAAATTGCTTTAAAACAGATAGGGGAGGCAAAAAATGTAGTGGGCAATTAAAAATGAAAGAGAGAAATGTAATAACAAAAATGAAATCTATGATATGGTATTTTCTTTTGATGATTTTAATTTTTGAAACACTTGAGCAGAAGAATAAAAACAGGTCTAGCAGGTGATCACTGTGTGCAATAGTTGGATCATATTCATCTGCTCTTGAGGCCTTCTCAAAGCAGGATGACTATTGCCACTCCTCACATGAGGATACCCATAAACAAACCAGGTCAGCCTAAAGAGAGATGGTGTATCCTTTATTCACAACCACTGCTGGCTGTGTATTTTATTTCCAGTTGAAAAACTTATTTCATTATTTTCTTCTCTCTTTCCTCTTTCTCTTCTTTATACCCTGGTTGCAGGGTATAAAGGAGAAGGTGAAGAGGAAAGCAAAGGGGAAGGGAGGAGGGGGGGGAGGACTCTGTATCCCTGTGTAAGGGCTACAGAGTGATGCAGTGTCATGTTCTGCTGTCATGAGAAGGGGTGCAGCATTCAGTTTTGGAAAACCTCCTCACCACTATCACAGCTGTACCCTACCCTATAGACAGCTCTTTTCTGTGTTAGTTAATAAATAAGACTAATATACTCATGGGGCTATTTATCACTGTTTTTCTTAGGTCTGAGAAATAACTCTGACATAAACAAGGTATGTTATAAAGAATAAGTCAAACCACAACAGCAACACATTTTCTTCTCTAAGTGAATATTTCTGTTAAAGAGATTTAGAGGAGATCTAAGTAAAGAACAAAATGTGTGAAGAAGATAATTATGCCTTAATGAAGGAGTTCCATTTTAAGTATGAACCTTGGATTTCATGAGTGAAACAGGAAAGGCAATTATTCCAAACAGTATCTGATATAACATGTCTCCCTTTCTATGATGATAGCTTGGAGTAGATCAAAGCAAGCACTTAGGTAGGGGTAGTTTCCATGGAACTGAAAAGCCCAGCCTACAAAACACCACAAAAAAACCCTCAAAAGAATTTAGGTCATTGATTTTATTTATTTTATTTTATTTTATTTTGTTGTTATTGTTTGTTTGTTTTGGTTTTTTCTCATGAATAAAAAATCACTATTTTCTTCTACAGTCATCTACACTCATCAGTCCTGCACAGAGGAAAAAGATGGGCCATGACTGCATTTAGAAAGCCAGCATCAGTAGTTGCCTAGCAGAGCATACATTGGACAGCAGGACATCAATGTAAAAGTAAAGACAAATCTAAGAGGAGAATTTTCTCTTGTCATCCTTTTACATCCTGTCTTTTCAGAGATGGTTACCATACTTGTGGTCTGTATAGCTTAAATCAGCTCAAATCTTAGTAAGCTGTTTATCTAGATTTTCAGCTTTCATTAAACAGTGTTTGCTTTGTTTCTCGCCGTGAAACCCATACTCATCAGTGGTGTTTGCCTCACAGATAAATATTGCTGAGTTTTTGGCTTCTCATTATATATGTGTATATTTATCCACCATCTCACATATCAGTCACTGAAGCTTTAAACTTTGTGCTGGTTTGTGAGACTCTCATGTATGCATTACATAGAAAAAAATATATTTCCTGAGGTTTTGTTTTTATTGAAATCTTAACTTTATGTCTTTAGAAGTTAATGAGAAATTGCCCTTTGACAACGCAGAACAAGATCAAATCCCTGGAATATTCTTTCCTTCTTGCTCTTAATAAGAGACTTATCTGTTATATACAAATATGTTTTTTATTATTATCTAAAGTTTATTTTATTCCTGTTATAAAAATAGTACCAGATCGCTATCCTTTGATATAATAAAAATACTACATATCCTCCCACCAAAGAGCCCTTGAAATGTGGGATGACTCCTTCAAGAGACAGGGGAATTTCTAAACTCTCTTCAAATGCTACTATTAGAATTACACTACTAATTCCCTGTGTAAAAGGCTGTCCTGAGGAACCAGACAATCTGCTCACTGTGAGTTTTAACCATCCAGGGATGGTTTATTATGGGATATATTATGCATCTATCTGCCAAGTGAAGTTTGATAACTGAACAGTAAAGGCACCAGTGTCACAGAGAGCTATATATTGAAGAGATAATAGAAATAGTATATTAATACATAAATCTTCTTTTTTAAAAGTGTTTATCCTCTTTAGGAAATGTTATAATTTTCATTTACTGGAAAGAATTTCGGCACCAATAATTCAGACAATCACTCCTCTTACGGAAGGCTGTTTCCCACATTTACTTTTCAGAAAGTAAACTCATATTCACTTCCTTCTTTGTTTAAACAGAAACTTGGCAACACATCCATTTTCTGTAGGACAGATTAACTAACCTGCTAAGAGGAATGCCTTGCAAAATCAAAACAGACCTAAAAATATCAAAGACAAACATACCTCCTGGTAGAGAATATATATATCTCCAGGAAAGACCCCTAGTTTCTTCAGTGTTTTCATGACATAACATCTCTTAGCTCTTGAAAGAATAGTTCAACAGCAAGAAATGTATCTATCTCTTCCAGCAAGCAGAAGTGATGCTTTGAAACCCAGAGGTTTCATTCAGGGGTTTCTGCATCCTTCTCTGTAAACACAGGCACACATCTGAAGCTACAAAATGTCATATGGGAAGATAAATAAAATATGTACAATATTTCTTTTCAATGTGCAGAAAGAATCTTTCTAAGCGTAGCCATTGGAGAGCCTTCAATTAATCTATGGAGAATGCTAATATGAGGTGAAGCACATTATTAACAATAAGAAACTAAAACACTGGCTCTACAATTTTCAATCACTGCAAAATTGGGTTAGCTCATAATTAGGCTTTGAAAAGCTTTGTAGTTACAGAAAACATAAGGATCTTCCAATTTTATTGAATGCACCTTTGTTCCTGGATGACAATACAGAATAAACATAACAAATTGGACTGCATTAGTAAATCACTGCTGATCTCTGGAACCTCCAGTTTTTTAAATAAAGTTTTTATGTGAAGCCTCAAAAGTTATTTTTTCTAGGGGTGGACATTTCTGAATGAAATATTATGAGGATGTTGTAAAGTAATATTGTGTGATAAAGAAATGCAAACCCTATTATTATTATTATTATTATACTTTTAGTCATCATGATTTTTTTATGTGACATAGGAAAATAATATTGTGATGATAGGTAATGTGTTTTATAAAAAAACTGAAAGAGATGGAAAAGAAACACAAAATCTTAGACAAGCCCATGGTTCTAAGAGGAAGAGGAAAAAATCAGTGCTAAATACAGTTTCAGAATCAATAGTCCTAATTTAAATAAAAATATTATTTCTGATGTTGCAGCTTGCAAAGTTAAGAGTCTGAAGACACAGAAGAGCCCTCTGCACCCTTAAAGATCATGGAGCAGATCCTGCTGGAGGCACTGCTGGAGCAGAAGAATAATGAAAAGGTGACTGGCTATAATTGACACAGCTTCACCAAGGGTAAATCATGCCTGACAAACCCTGTGGCCTTCTATGAAAAGGTCACAATGTCAATAGACAAGGCAAGAGCAACTGACATCATTTACCTGGACCTGAGCAAAGCCTTTGACACAGTCCCACATGACATCCTGGTCTCCAAGCTTCTAAAACAAGGATAACCACTCAGTGGATTAAGAGCTGGCTTGATGGCCACACCCAAAGAGTGGCTGTCAATGGGTCCATGTCCAAGTGGAGGCCAGTGACAAGTGGAGTCCCTCAGGGATCAGTGTTGGGACAGGTCTTGTTTAACATCTTTGTCAGTGACATGGATGGTGGCATTGAGTGCACCCTCAGCAAGTTCAGTGATGACACCAAACTGCGTGGTGCAGCTGACACACTGGAGGGAAGGGATGCCATCCAGAGGGACCTTGGCAGGCTGGAGAGGTGGGCCCATGCCAACCTCATGAAGTCCAACAACACCAAGTTCAAGGTCCTGCATCTGGGTCAAGGCAATCCCAAGCACCAGTATACTCTGGGCAGTGAGTGGTCTGAGAGCAGCCCTGAGGAAAAGGACTTGGGGGTGCTGGTGGATGAGAAGTTCAACATGAGCCATCAGAGTACACTTGCAGCCCAGAAAGCCAACTGGATCCTGGGCTGCATCAAGAGAAGCGTGGCCAGCAGGTCGAGGGAAGTGATTCTCCCCCTCTACTCTGCTCTCCTGAGGCCCCACCTGGAGTACTGGGGCCAGTTCTGGAGCCCCTATTACACAAAAGACATGGATGTGCTGGAATGTGTCCAGAGAAGGGTCACAAGGATGGTCAGAGCACCTCTCCTGTGAAGACAGACTGAGAGAGTTGGGGTTATTCAGACTGGAGAGGAGAAAGCTCTGAGGAGACCTTATTGCAGCCTTCCAGTATCTGAAGGGGCTACAGGAAAGCTGGTGAGGGACTTTGTAGGATGCCAGGTAGTGATAGGACATGGGGGAATGGATTCAAACTAGAGGAAGGCAGATTTAGGTCAGATATTAGGGAGAAGTTCTTCGCCATGAGGGTGGTGAGACACTGGCACAGGTTGCCCAGAGAGGTGGTGGAAGCTCCATCCCTGGAAGTTTTTAAGGCCAGGCTGGAAAGGGCTCTGAGCATCCTGATCTACTGGGAGGTGTCCCTGCCCATGGCAGAGGGGTTGGAACTAGGTGATCTTAAAGGTCCCTTCCAACCCTGAAAATTCTATGATTCTAAGGGATTTTTGAGGGACTTTTTATAACAGCATGTAGCAATAGAACAAGGGGTAGTGGTTTTAAACTGGAAGAGGACAGATTTAGGTCAGACATTAAGAAGAAATTCTTTACTTTGAGGGTGGTTAGAAACCGGAAGAGTTTGCTGACAGAAATTGTGGATGCCTCATCCCTTGAAGTGTTCAAGGCCAGATTGAATGGGGATTTGAGAAACTTGTTCTAGTGGGAGGTGTCCCTGCATGTGTAAGGGGCTTTGGAACTGCGTGATCTTCAACGTCCCTTCCAGTCCAAACTATGCTATGACTCTATGATTCTGTGATTTGGGGAAAAAAGCTTTCAGGAGGATCTTACAGCTATGTAGAGAGTAATTTTGTCTGTGAAAAGGAGGATATGTAAGGTTGTGCAGTATTGTCTTTCTAAGAAAGGGGAACAACTGCACCTCAAGAAACAAGAGATACATAAGACCAAGACTAAGACTAAGACTGACAGATGGAGAAGAAAATGGGGATCTGTATGTGGAACTTTCCACTTAGTAGAAACACATTTCTGTATGGGTATTTGTGTTGAAATAATTGGACTTTAAATAAATCCTGGAAAAATTAGAACTGGGGATCAATGCTCCCTTTCTTTACAATTTTTGGTTTAGAACAGATTCATGCAATTGCAAAACTCCTCCCCACCTCTGGACTTCCACTTGGGATTATTTGATGCATAGCTGCAATCAGTCATTTTCATTTAAGACAGATTTTGCTGGATATGCTCTGATTTAACAAAGAAACATTTCCATTCCTTTCATGAATCAGCAGCTGTTGCTGTCCCTGACAGCTGGCTTAGTCAGGCTGAAGTACAAGCCTGTGTTCATTGGGTGATGCTTCACTTGTTAAATCACTTGACTAGTCATACAGATGAGTAATATCTCACATGCAATCCAGCAAAAATAAAATCAGCAAACAAACTGTCAGTGGAAGTGCAAGCCATGTGCTGGATTCATCAAAGCTAATTACAGGAAATGTGAGGCGCTGGCTTTCAGCACACTTAGGGTGCTGAGATAGGGAGCAGGAACAACACTCACACCAAGGATTTCTTGTGATCGATAGGGAATCAGCTGCCTGTCAATGGACAAGCAGTGCTTAACTTAAAGACTTGATTTCTTTTTTTTTACTTCTTTTCCTCCCCCATAGAAAGAAAATTTTTTTTTTCCTGAAATTCACTTCAGTGACAGAAAACATTCAGGGTTCACAAAACCAGGTGCCTGGGGTGGCTATGGAAAATGCAAGCAACAGAGTTCTACAGAGACCTACAGGATGGGGCCTGGAGGAAAACTGACTCATTGGCTGGACAGAAGACATCAATTTATTCCCCTACCACATCTTTGACCCCCTTCCCACTCTTCTTCGATGCAGGTGTCCAGCACTGCATATGAGCCTTCTGCAGAACTCACAAGCACTTATTAGAACCACTTGCACCGAAGAAGCCCTGCTTTTGCTCAAAGATTTTGGACAATATACTGAATGTATCCCAGCTTCCCTAAAAGCTATTTTTCAGTCTTGTTTTGTAGGGAGATGAAGGCATGCTGTCCTGCCTATGACAGTTGGGTTTTTCCTCTCTTGTTTGTTACTTTAGAAGACTTTGTCTGAGATAAGACATTCTCTTAAGTTTCATGAAAACATTAGATCCTCGAGCATGATATCCATTATATCCAGCATGATATTCATTAGATACAAGAGAGTTTGTCCATGGGAAAGGTATATGAATACTACATTTTGATTCTGGTCCCTAGCTGAAGTAGAGCTCTATAAAGACAGCAAGCAGATTCAAGGGCTGAACATCGAAAAAACAGATGTAATGGGATTTTCAAGAGCACAAAACGTTAAAAAATTCCTAGCAGCTGCAGTAGGAGCAATTAAGACAGTGCTAAATGCATCTGATCCCCCAGCCTAGATTGCTTTTTCCCAGCTGAAGTTTTATATTGTGACTCTTGGAAATGAAAGAAAGCTCTTTTCTGTAGGTA
Source organism: Florisuga fusca (assembly GCA_038090715.1). Taxonomy (NCBI): domain Eukaryota; kingdom Metazoa; phylum Chordata; class Aves; order Apodiformes; family Trochilidae; genus Florisuga; species Florisuga fusca. The sequence goes on from JAAWXA010000003.1 coordinate 37,542,843, forward strand.
TCTCCACCCATCTTAGTCATGCAGTATGAGTAAAGACACCTGTAGCTGACTATAAATAAGGCCATCTGATAAGGCCATGTGTGACAGGAATTTTTAAACTCTGGAATTGTGGCCTCACAACATTGCTCTGTGGAGCTGGACTGTGGTGTTTAACAGCCTCAACTTCTCTGTGTTATAATGCCTTCCAGATTGTGATAAGCAACACACTTGCCAAAATATTGCTGGCCAATTGCTCCAGTTAGGCAGTGTGCAGTGGGTGACACTTGGCTGTCTTTCCTCAAGCTGAGTTCCCTCCACCTGGAGCAGCAGAAAGGAGGCATAAAGGATTAGTTCACACATTTCAATGCATTTCGTGCAGTGCTCACATTTTCTGAGGTTTTAGCTTTCAGATTAAACCAATTGCACATTGCTTGGAAGGGAGCTAACTGTATCCCTCTGATCAGCCCAGAGCCTAGGAAAATCACCCTTCCTCCTTATGCTTATCAAGTGCAGGCAGACACAAAGCAAACTCTTCCCCATTCTTCCCAGGCAAGAATGTCCAGTCTCAGATTTAATCAAAGTGTTAATCCTAGGAGATTTACACAGTAAGATATTGTATTCAGCTTTGAACATGAAACTACTAAGTGCCACAAATACCCATTGCCAGTAATATGTTCCCCAGGGATCCTCAAAGAAGCACAGACTGTGGAATGAATGGGCTAATTATTGCCCTCGGTCACACCTGTGCAAGCCCTGCTAATTCAGATAACTGAGCACCTTAAACCAGGGGCACCGGGAGTGAGAGTGGCTGGAAAATGTTAATGTGGCTGATAGCGCTACAAATATTTAAAGGAAAAGTCTCCTGTTTGGAGTGCTGGAGTATTTTGAGCTCTTTCTGCTTCCTTTTGACATACCCTTGCTGTAATAAAATTTGCTAAAAAAGCAATGGGCATTGTTGGGAACAAATAAAAGTTATTGGTTGCAAACAGGACTTGTATGCAAGGCCCAGTTCTCTATATGATGCAAACAAATAGACGTGCACAATGTACTTCATTTTTGAATCATAGAATCATTTAGGTTGGAAAAGACCTTTAAGATAAGTCCAACCATTACACTAAGCCACATTACTCAGCACCACATGTACATGTCTTTTAAATACCTCCAGAGATGGTGACTCGGCCTTTTTCCTGGGCAGTCTGTTTCAGTGCATGACAGCCCTTTGAGTGAAAAAATTGTTACTAATACCCAATCTAAACCTCCCCTGAAACAGTTTCAGGCCATTTGCTCTTGTTCTATCACTTGTTATTTGGGAAAGAGATCAGTACCCACCTCACTGCAACCTCCTTTCAAGTGGTTGTAGAGACCGATAAGGTTCTCCCATTTTAGGGTGAAAAAAAAAAAAACCACTAAAAAAGGCAACATTAATGATCAGACAGAGGACACAGAAGTTGCCACCATAGGGCAAAACTCCCCCATGCCTCACAACATAAGAACTGGAAATGGGAACTAAGAAGAGAAGTTTCTGATCACATTGCCAATCTCCTCAATCGCGTGGTCACTCACATCACTTCTAGGAAGAACAAGAGTACTCTGCTGCTGCATAAACACATGGCTCCCAATTTCAGCTGAAGAGGTCCTTTTCAATACATAGCTCCCTTTTTCAGTTGTGAAAAACCTTATATGTTACTTGCTCATTGCACAGTAGTATAGCATGGCTTGTTCATATCTGCAAAGTTTTTTCTAGTGAAGCTTAGGTTACAAACACATATTCTTAACATGTTTTTTAAAAGTTAATAGCCACAATGGTATGGCTTTGTGTGTTGAAATGATGGCCTCCACTCCAAATCCATAAGTTTCAGATCTGATTTAAATAAAGCATTATCACTTTAGTTTATTTTTCAAACTACTCTTGCTTTTAGTTTCCTGCTACTAATAGGGTCCTAACTCTTTGTGTTACTGGTTTTGCTTTTTAGCATAAACTATCAAATATTTTATCTGACACTGTGTGGCTCACTGTATCAATATGATTATTAGTAAAAGAAAATTTTCATCAATCACCGAGGCTATGTCTCTGCTAATCAATTATACAGATCTGGGGCACAGACTGTAGCACTGGTTTGCAATCCATGCTGCTTATAATGCTCCTGGAGCAGTTTTGGCTCCTGCTTGCTAGCAGTGCAGCTGTACAGAGGTAATCTGTGCCAGGCTACTTGGCCCCAGGGCCAGAGACTGGTTCCCTGGCCTCTTTTATTCAGTAATATAGATGTAGTCTAAGATTACATACTTCATTTTTGTCTTTTGACTTCCATTATAAGTTTATCATTAGTATATGAAAAAACAGAGGCTTTCTGATCATCTCAACCACTATGACTATTTTGTCGAGTTAATGCAAATTCCCATTTGCATGCCTCTGTGTTTTGAATACTGTGAATTCTTCAGAACACTATGAAGAAACAAAGAGATAAAGAAGAATTCCCAAACTTAGTAGCATTTAACTCCAGATTCCTTTGTGTGTATGACAATAATAACCTGCTAGCTAATTTAGCATTGAATACGTAGCTCATATTTTTGTAATGAAATACTGCCAGAAGTCTAAAAATATTTGAAATACTCCTTCCATCGAAGGAAAGTTCTCAAAATAAAAATGTTTTGTAGAAGCACACATACCTACCTGAAATTTTAACCAAATGACAGATGCTGTTTTGAATGTTAGGAATAGTAATTTTGAATTTGCATTTCAAAATCGTGTTATTTTTGTTATTCATATACACACGTATATATATCAAAGTGATAATAATAAGAAAAAATGAAAAAAAACATTATTCATTTGGAATTTTTTTTTTCAGATCTCCAGAGTAATTTGTTTTCATTCCAATGCAAAGTTAAAGTAATTTGGAACTGTGAGATTTTCTCATGGAATAGAAATGTTCAGCTTTGACCAGCTCTTCTAGGAATTTCATAATCAGGGAGGAAAATGCTGAAATTACTATTTTAAGGGGCAACTGTGTGTTAGGGTTTGAAATCTTGATTGTATTCTAAAAAAAGCAAACCATGAAAAACCTCCTCAGTATAAGCACCAATCACATAAAAATTACATCCAAAACACCCTCCAATTTCAGGGGCTGGAAGCACAGCTCTAGCCAAGTGAGGTTACTGATGGGCAGCTTCTGCTTTTGCACTCAGAAAAAGAGGGATCCGAATTAACAACTATTTTGGAAAGTGTGGTCTGAACCATTAAGAAAGTGATGGTATTTATCTCAGTGTGCTGCTGAGTGTCTCTCTCAGTTTCCACAGGTGTCAAGTCTGTCTCCCTAAACTGTCAAATCAAATCCCACTGACTGGATATCATGCCAGATATTAGCAACTAATTATAACAACTAAACTTAGTACGTGACTAGTGAAATACACACTTTCAGAACTTGACATATGCTCCCCAGAAAACAATAAATAAAGCCAAACACATGCTTTCTATTTGTCAGCAATAAAAGAAGTGCTTGTTGCAATCCAGATATCAAGTGACAGTGCCAAAACCTCCTTCAGTAATATATACATATTCAAAAAAACTTTAAACTACACTAGCAAACATGCCCAATATCACACCAGTATATGGTTTACTAACTAGGTGATGCTTCAATATTCTTTCTGTTAAAATGTTTTTGTTTTTTTTTTTGCTTTTCCTTTTGAAAGAAAAGAGCTGGAGTTTCAAAATGCAATCAGAGTTTCCTTTAGCACTCTGTTAAAAATTAACAAGCCAATTTATTCTTTGGTAGAATTTCACTGACTTGGGTGAAGTTAAACTCAGGATGATGGTGGCCTACCAAGCAGAGTGGAAAATGTTTGCAGTAAGGATTAAGAAACACTCACACACCTGATTCACTTACATTGCTGCTGACTATTTAATCAGTGTTCATTGAAAGGTTTGCAGCAATTTAAAGAAAAAAAAAAAAAGGGTTAAGGCCAGTTCCAAGCAGGTCTGAGCCAATTCATTTTTTCATCTTCTTTCAGGTGAAGTTACTTTGAGGTATGGGTTTGAAAAAGGATGTGCTAATTCAAAGAGTATCAAAAGATCCACATACAACTTTATTAAATAATAATAGTAATTAGACTGCAAACTAAACAGTCTTTTTTTACTCCACTGTATTTAGCAATTTTTTTAAGCAGAGTTAATCTAAATATTAAAAAATCATATTTACAAGTATAAAAAGGTGGTCATCTTTTTATAAAAATGAAGTGAAGACTAATGAAGTGTTATCAGAACAGGAAGAGCCAAATCCCTGTCCTTTATGATACTGGTATGTTAAAGAATAATTTGGCAGGAGTTACACTACGCTTACCTTGGTGACTCTGAGAAGTCACCTCAAGAAATCTAGACCAGGAGCCTTTCCCTGTGCTTCCAACTCACCTAAATCCCAATTCTCATTTCTGGGGAGACTGTATCATTCTGCCTGGCTAAATCAGAAGCTAAGAAAGACAATTTTTATTAAAAAAGAATAACTAGTAACCAAACACAGTTGCAACAATGAAATGCAAGGCATTTTTCTGATTTCAGTTGCAAATACATTAACTAATAAAGGTGACATTACCAGACTATTACATAATGGCATTTTTTTTACCCTTTAGCTGTGCACTGTCTTGTGCAAATCTTATTGACTTTTTATGTGAAACATGATTTTGGCTACATGTCCAAAATGTAAGCAAATAAAAATGTTTCCAGTTGACCAGCACAGAACAAGGTGATGACAGTGAGCTCTGTCCCTAGGTCATTTGTCATTTTGCTCAGGAGAAGGAAGAGAGAGATACCTTTGTGCTTGCATTTAATGAAACCATTTGGGAATGAACAGGTCTCTTCTTAAAATAATAAATGGATGGCATTTTTACTGTGGTGGAAACTACAACAGGGTCTATTTTCTCCAGGAGCTCCATAACAAGCTAAATAGGCTCTTGACTTCTCAAAAAACTTTAGCCTATGGACACCAGTACCCCATGAAACCAACTCAGTCTCTCTCCTGAATTTGCATCCTTTGAGTTGAATGGGCTATTATGGACTACACTGTTGTAATAGCTTGCTTAATGTGGTATTTCATCAAAAGCCTCACGTGTATGGCAGTGAAAGGAAGTGGGTGACACTCAATTCTGCCCACTGATAAACAAAAATGTGTCAGGCAAAATGTCTCAGGCCTCAAGTCTGATCATGAAAAAGCACATGTTGGTGAGACACTGAGAGCAGGGTGAAACATTGTTTTGAACCACAGAGATGGATTTCTCACTAGAAGGTAGTTCAACAATAAAGGAATAAAGGAAAGGGGAGGTGGTTTGCAGTTGGTTAGAGGAAAACAGGATGAATAGAAAGACTGCCCAAAAGGCATCAGGAAAGCACTTCTTTAAAGGAAATCTGAAGCTCTTTATTTCTTCGTAGCTGGTAAAACCAATCTGAGTACTGTGGATTTGCGCTTGTTGAAGATAATTTGGAAAAGAACCAACCTTAGTATGACCCTCAATTAGGAGAGCACTTAAACACAGGAGGAAACGTTAATGGCTGCACTGGCTGCAGGAGAGCCAAGAGTGAAAATGCTTTTAATGAGGGTTGGGCAGCACCTTGGTAACTGAAGTTCTATGGTTTGTGCAGAAATTGGAATTCAGTTAAAAGCCTCACAGAAAATGTGGTATTTATCGTGTTAGGCAGTGTCTACAGTTGGAAATCAATTTTAGAGGTATCAAATAAGCTCAGTTCCATTGAGATCAATGAAAGTATAAATCGGGTTCTGACTAATCTATTTCATTTGCATCCAGACTTATATCACCTTATAGTTGCTTTGAAGTCCCACGAGTGCCAAAAATTAGTTTTTCAGCACTGACTCTATACAATAACTGTTCATTTCATTGAACTTAATCCTTTACTTACCTAAGGCTGCTCATGAAAAACCCCTCATGAGTACTTTCTCATGGTACCATGAGTACCATCTCATGAGTACTTTCACAAAATTAATAATATTTGACTAAAAAAAAAAAAAAGCTGTTTTTCAGAATATGCAGTGAGCTCCATTGCTCTGAACATTCAAAGAAATAATGTGTGATACTGGCTAACTGTGCCATTTTAATATTGTGTAAGTAAGGCTGGAGTTAACATAAATGAACCAGTTTCAGTATACAAAACCAGCTTAACGTGCTGATACATCTGCATGGATAACTATCTATTAAATACCTGCTTTTAAGGCAACTTCCTAACATGGATCTTCAATTAGGCATGACAGTACTTTTGATAAAATGATGTCTCACTTCTGAGAATTTTTTCACATTTGTCAATGTCTCTCCACTGATATATTTAATATCATTTACAAGCTTATATTGTAGTAGCAAACGGATACTAACTCTGTAAACTTTATTAACACATAGAGGTTGAGTGAACAAATTAAGACTGTTTAAAGAAATATGGGTTGCTTATGTGAGAGAAAAGGTTGCAAAACTGGGCTCATTAAAGGCATGTCTGTACTATTTAGAATATTTACAATTAGGTGAATTAATTTGAACTAATTAAACAGTAAAAGCAGCCAGAGTTTAGTGTTACCTCTTCTTAAAGTGTAAACTAAAATTTGATATCCCAAGTTAAAGTCCAAGCTCACATTCTTAGTCTTCATTATTGTTTTAGATATTCATTAACAGCAAATATCTAGTATGAGATAGAAGCACATGATATTATGTTTTAAATGGCATTGTTTTTTTCTGTCTTTCTTTTCCCACTTAAAGACAGCCTGGCCTCAGTGTTGTTGTCCAAACAAATAGCCTCGTTATGAATGAAGGAGAAATCATTGAAGGTTATTCAGGTAGGGTCCCAGTAACACATTCTGAACCATGGCATTATTTGTTTAGAACATTTTCTCTGAACAGTCTTGGCTATCTATGTCACACAGAATATTAACTTTGTGTTGTTCCAAAGCTCATAACTCTCAAAATTTACAGAACTTTGCAAAAAATTATGAATATAAACTGGAATGGTTTCACAAATATCATTGTATCACTGTGCACTACTGTCATCTAAAATAGATTTTGAACATTATTTAGACATATTCTGGCTATTCTCTAGGGTTTCTATTGATTGAATCAATCACTGTGAGATAGTCTTCCTTATAGAGAATATAGGCTTTTCTGCTTCTAAAAGTCCAAAACAAAACTACAATTGCTCTGTTTATTCTTTTGTTTTTAATGGGTTTTATATTTCCAAAATACAGTATACTACCACTAACTACATAAATTCTCTCTTTTTGAACAGAAACAAAGGAATAAGGTGATTTTGCAACTGTCTGAACATTTTCCATGCAGGAAAACAACAAGAAAAGAAGCTCATTTCACATTGCTTATCCATTTAGATAGCAAACCAATTAGTCTTTGGTCTCATAGACCCTAACCTGAACAAAAAGAAGAAAAACATTGTTGATTTTGCAGCCTGACTGATAGTCTTGTTTTTCTCATAAGTTAGAGAATCATTTGGAATTTGGGTTGTCTCCATCACTTAAACTGGGATTGGGATTAATTTACCTGAACGTGCATCTCATGCTCTTTTATCGGCATCCAGAGTAGTCTGCAAGTGCTCATTTTGAAGATCTCAGCTCTCTCACTGTCTCTGGATCACATCTGTCTGCCCATACGGATATTTTCTTTTTGGAAAGGAAGAAACGTATATGGCCATTTCATAGTTTATGTGCTACAAATATGTTAAATAGAACTATGAACTTTCACTACAGTTTGCTATGTGGGAAAAATACACTTACTTACTCATTTCTTTAAGTCATTAGCTTTGCTTTTGCTGTTGTTTTGTACAGTTTATGGAAAGAAGGATAATAACTTCCAGGAATTTGTACGCCTCCAAATTCTTGGGTTTGGAACAGGTTTAAATTTTTATAAACTAAATAGCAGTCAGGAAATTATCTCTGGTTTGAGTACAGAGCACTCTAATGTTTAAAATTACAAAGACTTACTAAGTCTGGGAACAGCTGTATGCAGTTTTACTGCAGGCATCCTATGAAACTCAGGTAAAAGTGCTCTCCTTTCACAACCTGTGAAATGTAAATGGTACATTCTTTTTGGATCTGTATACATTTCTTCTTGGAGAACAAAACAAGGCTGCAGAGTAAAAACTGATTACAAAATTTACCTTCCTTATCCACACATTCACTTCTAAGGGTTTTGTATTTAATGGAAAGAAATATATTACATTTCAGTTTGCTGGTCTTCAAAACATATTCTGAGGGGACATTACTCCCTACCAAATGAAGGTAAGTCTATCAGTGATGATGTCAGAGAAACCCACGTTTCCCAGAGTTCCACAATAAAAGAAAGTAGAATTGATATATAGGAAGGGGACATCAGTTTATTTTAAAGACTGTGAACCATGTTCAAGAGAAAATGTATATGGTTTCTAAATCCCTGGCTTCTAAAAGTCATAATTTCTTCTCCTACAAATATGCATTGAAGAATAGGCTTGATTATTATCTCATTTTTTCCCAAAGTTTAACTATAGCAAATCTTACAATGAAAATCTAGAAAATCTTTTTGATTTGCTAAAGAAGGAACACCCACATTTTTTCAGCTATCACTTTCTGTTTCTACCATATTATGGCATCATGACACTACCAGGGCAATACCTAAATCATTGCAGCATACTACATAATTCTTAGGGTATGCTCATTACCTGAGAAAAGGAATATGTATTTATGTGCACCTAGGGTGGCATTTTTTTGTTTTCAGTCAAAGAAATTTTTTTTGTTGCTGTTGTTAAGGTCCACTTCCCATTATTTCCAACTCTAACAGTATTTTGCCAATTTTTTGGTGAAAACATTTGCAGGAACTCCTTTCAGCCATGCTAGTGGTGTTTCTGGTTGTTTGCAGCATGGACTATACCATGGTGCAGGGGCCTCCAACTTGGCTTTAGCTGTGTTTTATCTAGATTGGAAACTGTATAGTTTTGTCAACACATAACTGAGCCTAAAATTACCCTTCTGAAAAACAGAGTTTATTATTCATCCTTCAGAGCTGTATTAGCACAGCTATACTGAGTCAAGGCACAAATTAGTATTTCCAGACAATTCTTCCTTCTTCTTTGTGGATACAGCGGATCAGATAAAAGTTAGACCTGGAGTCCCTGTCATTGCATAATTTTGAGGAAACACATAATTTAGGAAACCATCAGGCCTATGCAACCTCAGGCTTTCTACAAGTATTCAAAAAAGAGTAAGTAATCTTTTGTAAGTCTTGCAGATTGGTCTGTTAGACAAAAGTGTTTGCATCCTGCTTAAATCATTATTCATGTCCCTTACCATCTTTTCTGGATACGGCCCTAAGAGTATATGTTCACATATGTATAATAGTCCCATCAAACAGAGGGATTTTTTCAACAATGAAAGATTTAAAAATTTTAATTAGCAATGAATTGTGCAATGACATGGGATGTCTAGTGACTATTAGAATATGCCCATGATTCATTTACTGAGGCTTGAGAAAGGCTCTTACTGGCATAAGGGATGACTGCAAAGCACTGCCCTTCACTGCCACAACACCAGCTCAGTAAAATTCTATGAGCTGTATTTAAAAGCTAGGATGTTTTTGCTGGTAGGTCAGCAATGACCAAAAAACAGTACAGCTCACAGGAATGTTTGAGAAAATTCATTAAAAAGAGTAGTGAAGCAACTAGGATGAGGGATAGCCAATACAAGAGTGAGAAGCTTTTATAAAGCTGAGAAGATGAAAATTAACTAGAAATAAAATTTTTGGTCGATAAAGAATGGAAAGATTAAAAAAAAGATCCTTAATTTTCCTTATGTTGGTGATCCCAGAGAACAGTTTAAGAAAGTGGGATATGTTTCATTTTCCAAAAATGCAGTTGCATTTCTTCTCAGTTAGATCATAAATCTTGGCTAATGAAATTTTACTGCATGAAAAAAAAATAAATTTTTTTTTAGAGGGGTGTGTGTACAACAGCTACTGTGATTTAAAATCAGAAAGAACACAATTCCCATGAAGAAATAGAGATGTAAATTACTCTCTGTTGACCTATACCCCCACCACTCTATAGGAAGTGTAAAAATCTAAAACTTTATAAACATTTATGCTAGGCATATGTACCCCAAGAATCTTTTCATCTTAAGGACACCTAAACCCATCATTCAAAACCACAAATACCTTATCCTATCTACCTTCACTATTGATCTGACTAAGTGCTAAATGATTAAGAAATATTTTTTCTCTTGTGTATGGTTCCCATACATGGAAAAACTTATTTGCACTGAACAGTAGATATTGTGCACAGCTGTTATCAGTCTCCTAGTAGTTAGAGGCTCTTCTGGTTTAGCTATAAAAATCAGGAAGGAATATTTCCTTACCACAAATAATCCGTGTCAACCAGAAAAACATCTCCAGACGTAATTTTCCCATCTCTACCAGTGATAGTATTTGAATAGGTAGTATCAATTAGGTGTCAATCAGGGATAGTTACTATGTCATGTCCTCTTGCAATGAGATTAAAGTTTGTATGCAGATCTACCAGGAATGTGTTGTGCAGGTGCTACTCTCTTTTATCAGCCAGTTTTGAAAGCCATTGACTTCCTCTAACCTAATCTCTGATATTGTTTTTCCAAGAGACAAATGAGACTCATGTGTTGTTTTTCTTCATGTTAGGAGACAGATCCACAAAAAGATAAGCGGAGTTTGACCTCCAGGAATGCAACAGGAAAAATAAAATAAGTTGAAGTCTTTTAAAATTTTTTAAATTATTTTCTCAATATTTTGGAGACTTTAGTTTTAGATTGTCCCTCATCTGGAGCACAAACACTATGCTTTTTCCCCTTGTTTCACACATACAGAGACATTCTGAATTAGCAAGTGAATTGAAGAACATTCTGGAACATCTTTTAAACAGGAGTGAGAAACCATTTTTAACAAATATAGATGAGATCTTTCATGGCAGTCTTTTCAAAAACAAGTTCATGTCCATACATCCATGTAAAAACCCCAGACTAATACAAAGTCGATGTAAGTATTACCTGCCTACAAAAGCCAAATCACAAAAGGTGAGTTGTGAATAGAAAATGTTATTTAAAAAATATAAACATTGTATTCTGGATGAAGTACATCCTTTTTCGGTTTAATGTATGCCATTTTTAAAGTGATTTAAACTAAAGGGAAAAAAATATCCCTTCTCTTTTAGAGAAGAACAATGATTGTAAGATTCTAATTGCTGTGACTGTCTTGATTTAAGTTTCTGCTGTAGCTGAAAAAAATTCTTTGTGGGAAACCCCTATGCTGCTTTGCTTAGGGAGTGGGAAAAAGATTCATTTGTTTGCTGGACTAAGTGTTATTAGTGACATTTTTTTAAAATCTCAAAGGGCCTTTTAATCAACTTTACTTTTCAGAACTTCAAAGGGCTTAGGTTTCTTTTGTTGCTGGTATAATTTTAGAGCCAGTTGATCCACCTTTAAATGTTCTATTTGGGACCCACCACTGATGGTTTTGTCTTGGAGTCTTTTTTGTCTTTAATCCTGAGGCATAGACCTATCCCAGGGTGTGGACCTATATTCTCACCTCCAGTTCCCTTTTTCAGTGACCTTAGGCTGGGATCTGCACTATATGAAAAAGGCCTCTCATTACCACTATGTGTCTGGGAAATGGATCTTTTTTCTGCCACAGTTTTTTGGAGAAACTGACTATGAGCTATTTGGATTCAGATTTTCCTGATAAGTCATATAAACTATGGCATATAACCTCCCCATGAGCTCAGTAATTGTTGAGTAAATTCTCAGCTTCACTTACCTTAGTGCAAAGTCTCCTGGAGACTTCCAATGAGAATTTTGCACTGGTTTTGGTAAAAGATGAAGTATGATATTGTGTCAAGGATATAATAAGACATGAGATGTCTCTTATGAACCATAGGAGGTTTTGCACTAAATAATATCTATTTGCAGCTTCTGACCTGTCTTATTATTGAAATGCAATTATTTTTATATGCAGTTTGTAGCATTTTAACAGCATCTCTGAAACATTAACGTGGCATCATAGCATAACTTCCATTGAAAAGTTTTAGTTCAATACATGTTTTAGCTATGCCTATTGATGTCAGTGGGAATGGAAAGCAAGTAATCAGAAAAAGATTTGGTCTCAAAAGATACAAGAGTATAATTTAGCTTTCACTGCTTGAATCACTCCGTGATATTTTTATTTCCCCCCATTTTATTAACTCATCATAACTTCTACATTGAATGCAAAAGAGAAGTTGCTTGCAGACTTATGAACAAGCCTTGCCAAGTATAAACTTACAGAAGAGTTACTCATTTAACTGGGTTACATTCATACGGAAACCATAGCTGTGCTCTTATTAGCAGTCAGTTATTCATATTTTAATAAACTACTCATCAGATCTGAAACACATCTTTCCATTTTTATCCTGTCGTTCTCTGAGCAATGCTTAGTAGATAATTCCAGTCTCTGAACAACAGATGATCCATCAGAATGGAACCAGCCTTTGAACTCATACAATAAAACTCTGTCTATGCTTACAAATGCCAATTAAGAGTTGTTAGATTGCTCTTATTATAATGCTCTTATAATCATCGCTCTTATTATAATGAGTGTTCAGTACATGGGAACCTATTTGGGGAGACCAGAGACTATTTTTGGTGGGTGGAGATTTTACTGTATTTTTTTGTACACATTTATGCAAATAGATGACTACAGGTAGTTTAAAAAGATTGTTTTTTTCTCTGAGTTTTCACCATATGCTTTTACAGGTGTTAAAAAATAGCTCTGCTAATAACACTGTCTGGCTAGGACTCCATCCTTTTTTCATCGTCTCAAACCAAAAGTGGTCCCATAGCTTCCATAAACCCAAATGAAGTTCTTGACTTAAAAGATCATTTTTAGGCCATGCTGTTTACAGGATTAAAGGGGTAATCAGCTTTTTGTAGTTCAACATGTTTATCTGTGCCTTTCAGCAGCCCAGAACTACATAAGTTTTTCTTTCACAATCTTTTATAAAGCTGTTTCTGAACTCCTCATCTTGAGATTAAAACCAAAGGTTAACCAGACTGCACTAAATAGTTTTGGTTTTGGGGTTTTTGGGTTCATTTTTTTTCCTTGTTGTTGTTGGGGGGTTTTTTGTTTGTTTTGGTTTTGTTTGTTTGGTTGGTTGGTTTTTGTTTTGTTGTCACTATTGTTTTTTAGTTGTTGGTTTTTTTGGTTGGTTGGTTGCTATTTTTCCCCAGCTGTGCCCTGATTAAATGCTCTGGTATCTGCTCCTTCTTTCAATTGCACTTAGTACTTCTGTGTAGTTTGCATGCAGAAAATTATTTCATCAAAAGAAGCCGGACATTCCAGCAAGACTTCTGCAAGACTTTTCAAAACACGAGCACATGTTTTCCTGATACATATTTCGTGCCATAAGGGGTGTAATGAGTCATCACCTCTGCAATATTTAATATCTTAATTAATGTAAAGCCTCGTTCAACCTTTTTGCTGCTAGTAAACCTGTTATACTTTCAAATAAAATATTTATCTGATCAGCATTGCCAAAATATGCTACTTAGTCAGCAATGTGGTGTGTTTCTCCTAGCTGGTCACCCTAAAAACATTTATGGTGCTTAATGAGTGTTCACTAAAAAATTCCATGCATCAGTTTCTTTCTTGGCGTTAACATGGGGTAAAACCAGCAGAAAGAATTAAAATGCAATAATTCAATGCAGCCATTCAAAATGCTAAAACCCCTATGTATACTGATAACTACTTGAAATAAGTGGGAGATCTTCTCCCCACTTCAGTAGGTATTAGGTCAGGCCAAAGGGAACAGCTATTTGCTTTGTGCTAATAACATAGCAATCAGAGAATGGTTTTAGTTGGAAAGGACCTTAAAGATTGTCTAGTTCCAACCTCCTTGCATGGGTAGGGACAACTTCCACTGGACCAGGTTGCTCAAAGCCCCATCCAGCCTGGTCTTGAACACTTCTAGGCATGGGGCATCCATAACCTCCCTTGGCAACCTGTTCCAGTGTCTCACATCTGAGACTATCACTATGTACTTTAAGAACATTGAATATCAGCCTTGCAATGAGAGGTGTAGTTATTCAATTAAAAGAAGTGAAGCTAATTGCTGTTGTCCACCTGCCTGCAACATCTATCTGAAAGTTTATTTCTGTATTTATTTCCAGCTGGTTGAGCTGGAGTATTGATGAGCCATTTTTTTGTTCACCATGAACTGGCTAGTGGTAAAAAGTCCCAATATTCAAGGACTTAGCTGGCAGAGCTCATCATAACATAAACCAGATTTCAACTGTCCAAATGCTTTCCTTATATATGGGTTTAAAATAAATTTTATTAATTCACTACCTAATATTGTTCCTGTTCGTAGTGTGTGATAGAAGTATGCCTATACAATTACAGCTATGACTCAATTATATGCATGTAAGTCTCTCACTATCCGTTTAATCAGATGCTCAAAATTATCTCTGACTTGAGCTTGACTTGAATTTTAGAAGAGACGTGACTGGGATGAGAGGACAGATAAACATTTCAGGTGACAACATGACATAGTCTATCATATAAATCTTCTGTTTTGCAATATGTCCACCTTAATTTCTTACTTGAAAATTATAATGATAATAATGATTATAATGATTTTCACATTATACAACTGTATAATGAACTTCAGCATTTGGGTTACATTTGGAACTAAACAAAGTGCTACAGTAGAGGCTTCACTGACTCTTTTGGCAGTCAATCAAGGAATATCAAAAGGAAAAGTAATTTATACGACATCAGTATTTTTTACCACTATTTCTATGGGGCAAGCTCTTACCTGAAGGACTTGAAATTTTGCGTTTTCAGATTTCATTTCAATAATTATCATGCACCTTGATACAGTGGGTAACATCCCAAATTGCATCTTTGCTTTCTGTACCATTATGTGATCAGTATATTTGTTATTTAAAGGTATAAATTTGCTATGATGAAACCAAATCTGAAGCATTCAGTAGCCTTTTGTTTTGTCTAAAATAGATCTCCAACATTATCTGGACTAATTTTTCCTGAAAGAACTTAAAAAATGTTGGGGAACTTCTTGGCAGGAAACAACTTGCTCATTCACTTGCAGATTGACTTGACAAATCTCTACTTTCTACCATTTTGTTATTTATATTTCAAGACCTACAAGGAAAAGTGAAGCTCTAAGATCCATTTTCCCCTGGAAATGATCATAATAAAGTGTTCTGTCTTTTTCTTCTCTGTATTACCTTCAGCCTTGTTGGATATTCAATATATTGTGCTCCTGTCCTTTTTAAAGACAGGTCCACGTCCTTTAGGGATTAATTTCCATCCATTTTATCCAGTGTGCATAGAAAGCTACCTTCATTACCTGGACTCTGGACTGCATTTCAGGGGAAAAATGCAGCCTAGAGATAAGGATTAAAAAAAAAGTTAATTTCTGCTCAGTCAATTTATCTGTATCAGAAATAGATAAACCCAAGGTGTCAAGAGATTTCAAGAAACTCTTGTATGGTAGAGAAAAGCCAGAAGCTTTCTTGCAATTCTTAAATATTCCCAAAGCAGAATTGTTAATGCCTAGGAAAAACTAACGAAATAGGTTAGCAGAACGGAGCAGAAATTGAGAAAATAAACATTTCATAATCAATCATAGGTGATCCTTTCAAAACATCACATTCCAGTGGCAGAGGGTCTTGCACATGTCCCTGCAAACATGCAGTTACCATTTTGGAAGTGTAAACAATAATTCTGCTTCCAAATCAGAGTGACTAACTCCTGACAGCTTGTACTCAGTCAGGGCACATGTGCTGACTACAGTCAACACATCTGCCTTTGCTCTTAAGGGAGTCATGTAGAAGACTTGTCAGGGCGAGTCCAGGAAGCAAGGGACATTTTTGGTCACGCAGCTGCCAATCCTTCACATTGACTGCCTGATGTAAGATCAGCTCCTCTTTTTGGAGATGTATCTCATGTGCTTGATTACGCATGGGAGGGATGGGAACAAGAGAGGGGAGTGAATGGCATCAGCATAAACATGCAGGGAGGTAATTAGTGACCAGAAAGAGGTTAAAGAAGGCAGTTCAGAGCAGTAAATTTTGTCTGAAGCAGCAAAGACAAGATGCCTAAAACAGGAGGCAGGTCATACAAAACCCCTCTAAACTCCTACAGAAAGTCCAGACAGAGGCTTGTCTGTGTGCCCCACAACACAGAGCAGTATGATGTAAGGAAGGAAACCTCCAGTGACTGTTAGGAATTTACACCTGTTGGGCATTTGGCTTGACATTAGACAAAAGTTTTATT
The DNA here is from genome assembly GCA_038090715.1 of Florisuga fusca. Taxonomy (NCBI): domain Eukaryota; kingdom Metazoa; phylum Chordata; class Aves; order Apodiformes; family Trochilidae; genus Florisuga; species Florisuga fusca. Next base: position 37,559,139 of record JAAWXA010000003.1, read on the forward strand.
CTATGGCCCAGCTTCCTGTTACCCCCATCAAGATTCCACTAGACAATGTTGTCTGAGTTCTGGCTTTTGCAACTTAAAAATCCTCATCCCATGCAGGACAGATCTTTCTCAGCTGTCTTTTCCTTTTCAAGCTCCACCCTTCTTTGAGTTTCAGCTTGTTTTAAGAGTAAGTGTAAACAGACATTTAAACCAGTAACAGGTGTTCCCAGAGAGGCATGTTTTTGTTTCATTCCAGGAGGATGAGGTTTGTGACCGTTCGCATTTCCTTCCCTTATATGACCAGGACCTTCCAGGCAGGAAAGTTGTACCGAGCCAGTGTCAGCCAGCAAAAGCAAAACTCACTAAGGGGATTCACAGTATCACCCCAGAGGTCTTTGTGGAGAATAATATTGAGACAGGTCATGAAAAATATTGGCCTGACATCTGCAGCCTCTCACGTGGGCAGTGTGTGCTATGTGCTCCACAGGCAAATGCATGTATGAAGAGGAAAGGTCTAATGTTGCCTTAAAATTCCTCTGTCCCACAGTTCTCAACAACAATTGAACTTCTCTCCATCTTAGATATATGTGTATAGGACCAAGATTATAACAGACAACTGGCGCACATGAGGCTGGTTTTACTTTCCTTGAGACAGAACAAATTGAATGTCTTTATCAAAAACATGAAGGAGGGATGGGGGCACAGCTGAGAAAAGTGTTAGGTTGGGAAATATAAAGCAAAAATGAATGGCTTGCCATTAAACTACTGATTCTACTGAGTTCTTAACATTTCTTTAATTGTATGATTAAAACTCTCACTTTTGATCTCTGAATAACTGTTGATCTGCAAAGTCACATTTTTCCACTGAAAAAACCAATATATTTATTAAAAATCCCTATAGATTTTGAGAAAATTTCACTTTCAACAAACTCCTCTGTCTCCCCAACATTTTATATGAAAATTCCTGATGAAACCTCTCCTTCCACTCTCTTCCTCAAATAGACCAAATCCTAACCTTACTGGAGCCCTTGGCTATGTTCCACCACCACTACTGACCTCACTGCATTTAATTTTAGTGTCTGGGCTTGTTGCTGAAATCACATTCCCTGTCAAATAACCATTATTTTTGAACTTTCCACCTTCCCTCATCAGTTTAAAGATATTTTAGTAGCAAAACAGCTATGCTCCTTTGCAGGGAAATTAGCCTTTCTCCCTCAGTCAGCCTGGAATACTTTTGGGAGTTCCTCTCGGAGATCTTCTGCAGATGTGAGCTCAGCTACTAAGAATGGCTGGGCATGGCCCCAAGTTTTCAGCTCAGCACATGACCCTTCCCAGAGAGAAGACCTCCAGTCTGTGTCCCAGGCCACAGCTCTCCCACTAGCACAAACCAGTACAAATATGCTCTGCCAAGAGCTAATCCACTGGGACTGATTCCCATCTGCTGCTGGGTACATGACTACCTTGTGTGAACTTTGGCTGCTAGCCTTTGAAAACTGGCTTGACACAGAGCTTTTACCTAGAAGTCTGAACTTCTTTCTGTACCTTTAGAAATCTAAGCAGCTTGAAATCGTTCATTCCAAATGGCTTACCAAGGAGGAGAAAAGGCGAGAAAAAAAGAGCATGAAAAAGGAATTGGGTATGTCTTTAGTCTATCCTTGTCTGTTGAAGCTAGTGTCTTACCCTCAGCAGGGAAAAGAGAAATGTGTTATGCTAGAGAAGAGAGAAGATGGTTCTCTGCTTTGATTCAGTCCAGATCCAAAAGAATCTAGAAGTTTCCAAGAAAGCTCTTGCTGGCACTGATCTTGTGTCTTCAGGTTTTAGTGTATATGGCTCACAAAAATCTTCCTCTTGTGGGGAAAGATCATATTCTTGGGAGAATTACAATAATTCTTGTAACGAAAACAAAGAATGTATTTTTGTTTATTTTTCCTAATGGCCCTGATCCAGCCAGGTTTTGCGTGCTGGTAACAGATGTTTCTCGTGAGTGACCCAACATCTGGCACAAAGATCTTCTGTTGTAATTGTTATAATGAAAACACAAAAGACTGTAGCATTAGACACCAAGAACTGCATGTTTTTTAATGGGTCTCCTACTTTGAAGCCATGAATGTGTACACTGGGTTTGGTCCAAAGCTTTTGGAAGTCAACAGAAAGTTCCATTGATTTCAATAGTTTTGGGTCAGTCCTTTTATCAACAACTGGATATAAATGTAGAAAGACAAAAAAGAAAATTACTAATCCATATATGTATTTTTCATATACATAAAACCAGTGATTTTCCATGGGATTTGAAAAGAAATCACTTTGTCTTCCCTTGAGTGTAGCTTTGGATCACAGGTCTTTCTGCTTGAAAATCTTTCTAGAATATGACACAAAACACAAACCACTTTAATTAGGCTCATTAGACAGGCAGTGTAAGAACTTATGTGAATAAAAGCAATATAAAATCCAGATAAATTACAATCTTTTTGGCATGGTTAGAAATCATAGAATGATCTTTTTGCAGTATCAGATGAATCTTTGTACTGCAGAAACAAGGATTAAAATCTCTCTTATTAAACCAGGGATCTTCTCATGAAAATGGACTAGATTCAGTTTTCCCTGAATTTCAGATTCAGGATACCTCAGAATTTAGAGAAAAAAAAACACAATTATTTTGCCTTTTAAACATTCAAATGCTATTCTCACATGTGCTGGACAGAACCATACCATGACTTTACTGCATTTATAGACTAATTGTAAAGTATGAACATAATATCTCCAAATCTAGTGACTTTGCACTATTACTCTTGAAAAAGAAGAAAAGAAGGATGGAAGAGAGAAGGAAGGAGGAATGGAAAAAAGTGGGGTAAAAAGGAGGGGAGGAGGGAGGGNTCAATATGCTCTTGTCAGCATTCTGACCTGGAATACGAGTTCTTTGAGACTATTTCTTGGTATATGAGAAAGAACAAATAATAGTCTTCCATGCAAAAATTCCAGTGATCATATCTGGGAAACAAACATCTATGAATAACGTAATCTGTAATCTGTTGGTTTCTGACAGCTTTCCATCTCTTTGCATTCAAAAGAGAGCTACAGAGAAGTAAATTTTTAATCATTTTAAGTGAATAGACAAACAAAAGAACAATAAAATATATCTTGCTTAAAAAAATTATTTGTATGTACATTCATTTTTACCTCTTCTAAGTTCTAATATTAACCAGGACTAAAAACTCCAGGCTGCCATTCTTAACATACTCAGTAAATGCTATTCCCATCATCTGACAGTCTGAAAACAGGATTATGCTTACAATTACTACCATTGTGAAGTGCCCTAAATCTAGCACTGGATATAAATCTCCTGTTTTCTCAGACTATTGCAAGATCCAATTTATTGTATCTAATGCACAGGTAGGCACATGTCACTGCGACAAAGCAAATGTCTTTGCTAATCTTGTTATCTACAGATGCAGTAATATATTTTTCCAGGAAGGGGAAGAATGCATACCCTGAACTCTGTAGTACTTAGACCAATCTATTGCTGGACTGGACTGGAGCTTTGAACAGTGTAGAATTACAGTTTAATGAATGCTGGTTCTTCTGTATAGGAAAAATTCATATGCTTTCATACTCTCTCAGCTTCATTTCCTTCCAAGGCTCATTAATTTTTAAAAGAGCTGGCTTTTTACCCTTGCCTCCTAGTAGATGGTGTTGCACTAGCATAAATATAAAGGTATTTATATTTTTAGCTGGAAGAAGAGGAAAAGAATATGATAAAGCTCAGTTTCTCAGCCAAAGAGGTTTGCCTAAGTATCCACATGAAGTCTGAAGGAAACATCAATAGATTTCATGGTGGTCACCGTATTGCTCAAATTGGCCACATAACATTTGAGTTATTGTGCGACAGACATGGACACTTGTAACTTAATAGGACCCTAGCAGTTTGCCTGGATTCAGGTGCTGTGCCTGTCACAATCCAACCACACAGTAAAGAAAGATATAATCTTTTCCTTTTTCAGAATACCAGGTTTGCCCACTGCAAATTAAGGACTTTTTCAGCAGAATGTACCTTTGCAGCTACAAAATGTTATTAAAGCAGTCAAAGGAGACCAGTGGAAAAAGTTAGTCACAAACAATGATGAATGGCCCAAAAGTTCTGGTAGGAACAGAAGCAAAATCTAAAATAACACTTTATCTTCTTTATCTTCAGTTCCTCATCTTCATAGCAATATTCCCAGTCTTGGTATCCTTGACATTTCCTTCAGGTCAGTATAAACGTTTTTCCCTTATATTCAGCCATTATGTTCTGTTTTTTGAACAGTTCAATAATCTGCTGTCTAAATGATGTAATATTTTTACAGTGTAAGATATTGATCTCATTATGTGGCATATTTCCACCACTTTTTTTGCTTTTTCTGTTCATTCTTTACCTTCTTGAAGAGAATCCAATTGGTATTACCAGTCACAAGGTTCTCATTAAATACGCTACTATACTAANGAGGAGAGGAGAGGAGAGGAGAGGAGAGGAGAGGAGAGGAAAAGCATCTGTAAAAGGTGAGAGGAAAAGGATCTGACTGACAGCCAGGCCATGATTCACTTTACAAGCACTACAGTAAAAAGAAATCTTCAATATTAATGTGCATTTTATTCCAAAGTAACTTAACTTAAGTTCACATCAAAAGCTGTTACTAAAGCAAATGTAATTGAAATGTATAAGATCCTTATCCAGAGCTCTCTGCCTATACAATAGTATCCCTTTAACATATTTTTTTCCTTCTTTGCCTTTCAGGAGTTTTAATGGAAAGTCTCATAGGCACAAATAATACATTTCCTTACCTAATATAAACACAAAAGACTTTTTGCTTTGGAAACAAATGTAGGGGAACAGCTGTGCTGATGAGCTACTCAGAGCTCCTATTGAATCTGCAGCTGCTTCTCTCTGTCCTCAGAAAACTCCTGTCTTGAGTGACAGACAGAGATAACCACATGGAAGAGAAGACCAGATACCAGTCACAGGCTTAAATCAGAGCTGCCTTAAATCTATAAAAATGACGGTTCTTATTTTTAGCTGCTGATGTAGCAGCCATTTAGTTACAAATCTGAAACTTCTGCTGAGTAGGTACAAATCCCTCTCCCTTAATTTTAAGCATCTTAAATTTTATCCATCTTCAAGACAGTAAGTTTGCAATGCTGGCTTTTCATTCATAGCAGAGAAGGCTAAGGAAGGAAAAGAGGTTTATTTGCACCAATAAAATTTTGCAAATGAGTTAAATCAATTAGAAACTCTCTCCACACTTTTGGTTTTTGTTTGGGTTTGGGGTTTTTTTTGGTTGGTTGGTTTGTTTGGGGTTTTTTTGTTGTTGCTTTTGGTAGGTTGGTTGGTTGGTTTTTTCAGGTCTGCTTAATATTGTGGCTTCATTAGAAAATTTAGCCAGCTAGACAGGAATTTATAACATGAACATATACTGATTGCTATTGAAACAGTGATTTTGACCTGTTCTAATCTGAAAGGTACATATCAGATGTTGGGTAAAATAACCATGCCTCACTGTTTCACTGTCTGGTGACCAGGGAGATGCACAACTCACCAGAGCTGGAGATGCAGTGGCTAAATTTAGATTCTCCCCTCGTATCAGTTTAGCAAATCATGTACAGGAAATAGATGCCATCTGACATAGAAAAATAGAATTTTCACATTCAAGTCACACAGGCTGGATCCTAGGTAGCATTTTGTAACATCTTTGTAACAGCTGACCATACAGACAGACATTTGCTTGGCTTGTTATGTACTTAGCATACATCAAGGGCAAAGTGAATTAGATTGCATCTCCTAAAAATTTGGAGTCCTAAATGCCATATTAGGTGCCTAAATAGCTTACTGAATTGCTTTCTTGAGACATAACTTCTTTTCTATCAAGCCAAAAGCACTGATTTTTTTTGCTTTAGCAGCTGTAGATCTTTTACTCCATCCTGAAAATTGGTATGATTCTTATGGGAATTGGCAGATAGACCAGAATTACAATCTAAGCAAGGAGGAGAGCTAGTAACACTTAAGACCTGACGGGTCTGGATAAGGGCCCTGCCTCCAAACCAGAGCAAGTCGTCTCCCTCTCATCTATTTTCCTTAGCTTGGTTACCTGGGAGTGCTGTCTGGATGGGAGCCATCACATGCTTCTAGCAGATTTCTGATTCCATGCATACTGAGGTGCCCACCTGCAGCTCAGTTTAGATGCAGACAGAATTGGTGTCCTGGATCCATTTCAGCTCTGGGCTGACCACCCAGGTAGGTATCCTGTCACCTGTGGCTTACCTCAGCATGGGCACATGCAGCCTTTCAGCACTGCCTGTGGGATGCAGACCTTGTTTACCTCTGATACCTGTTTCAATTTCTCTATCCTACATTTAAAAGAAGAACGCAATATTTCTATCTGCTGGCAGGACTGAAAGACAAATCTATACATATACATTTTTTCTTATCCCGATTCATAACCCTCTTGCATGAATCTCTTGATTAATTTTATTTCTTTTAATGTTAAAGAAGGTATTTCATTATTGCCTTAATTGAGGGCAAGTTGCCAGTGAACATTACACATGCAGTGGTCCAGTTCTTGCAGAAGAATCCATCATTTGATGCTAACTAACTCACTAGTCAGGCCTGGCCTTAGAAGTTCAGTGCTCAAGGCAAGATAGGTTTGCTGGGATTTTTCTTAAATTTTCTTGCCACACACACAGACAAAATATTACAAAAGCTCACATATATATAAAAATAGACATATGCTTGTACATGTATTGGTATGAGGTTGCTGGTAAGTGCTGCTCATATACATGCAAACACTCACTTTATGCCACATGTCTAAGTACGTAAGACAGCTACATCGTAACAGAATTACATGCTTTCCCCCATCCCATATTATATTAGGCTTTGTTACAAATTCCTGAATCTCTTAGGGCAGGTCTTGGAAAGCAAACACATATCTGAGAGGGCTCAGACAACTGCTACATTTCTATGTGACTCTAAAATGTTTCCATTTTTTCCTCCAAGGACAGAACTTTATCTGAAAAACTGGGTCTAGTGTGCAGTTCCACATCTTTATCTACACTTCATTAGTCAAAATTCTTTTAAAAAGTATCATTTTTCCAACCCTGCAGAACCAGAAGTATTAGGTTTGTCCTGCTATGAAGAATATGTTGCCAGTTTCAAAAGGGTCATAAGGACTGGGCTGTCCAAGCACATTAGGAAGTTAAATAATCACACCTTTGTCTTCACGTGTGCACCTACTTAGCTAACTTTGTGATCCAGAATGTCAATGCTGACTACTTATAAAATAGACTATGCTGTGAATAAAATATTTGGATTAAGTTCTTAGATTACAGAAGACTCTATATCCAGTAAATCCAAAACAAGTCAGTCTTCATGTGGTCTGACTGTTTCCCAAATGTTTTTATGCTGGAAATATTGAAACCATTAGACTTTAGGCTAAAGTCTCAGTGATCCTTTTTCACACGTTTTATCATTTTCCAAAAGTCCTCTACAGTCAGCTTTTAATAACCCAGAGTACTTTAAAAAGGGAGACATTAATAAAAATTTGGAATATCTGAAGAGCATCCAAGGAATAGTTTTCTGCAAAAATTATAACATATGGAGAACAGAAATTTATTTAATATGGCAGAAAAACAAGACATAGTTATCTATTCAGAAAAAAAAATAAAAATATGCAAAATATTGTGTACCTGAATACTATCACTAAGAGGAGAGTGTAAGAGCTCTATTACAGTCAGTGAGGCTGCAGACATGCTTAAAGTGAAGCAGGTGCTTAGCCACTTTCTTGAGCTGCTACATTCATCTGTGTGCATAATTTGTATTTGCCTTTACCATAATTTGTTGATGTCTTTGCATTAAAAACCTAGGTCATACACAGTCATGTTTGGGTGTATAGGGCTTATAGCTAAATACAAAAGCATCCAAAATGCAATCCAAAGTTATTTTCATATCTATTCCAGTCAAAACAGTTATAATCTACCCTCTACACTTCTAGATGAGCATTTTCATTTCTTCTTAAACCATTTTCCTATGAGTACAAGAAGAACAAAAGTTAAGGACTCAGCTTGTACAAAAGAAAATGTGAATAACTATTAGTCTGCTTTGCAGTATAGTAATAGTAGTAGTATTTAAAACCAAGCACATTTTATATGAACCATTTTGCTTAATAGACATTTTTACTTTTTTGAAAAGAAAAAAAAAAGAAAAAAAGTAAACAAAATATTAGTTATTTCTGCCTTAGTCTATTTGTGCATTCAGTTGTATCTTTTTATTCCAGATAAATATCAATATCCTGTTTAGGAAGGCAACTGTGTTTTAATTTTAACATTTAAATTCCTCATTGCCCTAGACTTTTTTGAGCTATGGTTACAACATGTTTCCTTGTTGGAATTCTGACCTACTCAACCTCTGGTTAGAGTTTTTTGTTTTATTGATTCAGTCTCCCAGTGCCTGTAATATGATAAATATGTGGAAACTTGAAAATGGTATCTTGTTTACATGCCTATGCAGCTGCCAAAACAGCTGCCATTTCAATTTTTAAAAGTGAAACAAGGGCCTCTTATCTGATGTGGAAGAAAAATAGACTGTTCCTTCCATTCATTTTTAACGTGTCTCAAATGCATTTAATAAAAGAGATGAGCCAACATTTAAAAAAGATATCAAGCTCTTTGCATAGTAATACTGAAAACCTTTCTAAGTCAAAATAACTTATTTTCTTATGTTTAAGCATTTTTATGCATCAAGGTTACAAGGAACTGAAAACTGCAGAAGGTAGGAATGCTTCCAGAGTCCAACACTTGCACCAAATTATATAATTTTTGCTGAGCAGCCATCAAACAAAAGAAAAATAAAGATGGTGTTGATGAGTCCTGGACTCTGCTGAATGTTTCCATCAGAAGTGAAGTTTAATCCTTTTGAAAAATAATTATATTAAACTGATTGAAAAATTGTAAATGTGAATTTTCTTTGAAAATATTTATATTTAACAGAGTTCTTATTGTTGACAGCAAAGTGATCTAAAAGCCAAAGCACTCTAATTCATACTTCTTTAAATAAGAAAAATTCAAGGGCAAATATGTTGGTACTTTTGAAACAAGATATTTGATAATTTTCACAGAAAGTGTTGACACTACAAATATATTTCAGAAAATATTTTCCTTTTGTTGAGTCAGCATTTACCAGTAGAAAGATGTTCAGTGACATGCCCAAAATCCAGAGATGAGCATTTTTAAATGGAAAAAAAAATGTCATAGATTTGAGTGCTCAATATCCCAGAAAAGGATGCAAGATCAGAATTTAAACAGAGAAGTTGCATCTTCTACTGGAGGAAAACAGTCTCTTTACTGCAGAATAATTGCCTAATCTTTCTTCAGTTGCTAGATTTAGTATCAATATTTGCAAATACATTTCCATGGGAGCACAACTTGAGCTGCTCATAGTGATATGCACGGGCAATAGACACAGCTTGTTTCTGAGGACTTAATATAGATGGTCTGTGTGTTTTAAAGCAAGGTGCAGAGGTTCTCAAAACTTGTCACAACTTTTTCAAGAACACTTCCAGATCCGTGATCACTTAAGTTTGATCTTGATGACTGATCTAAATAGCCAGGGATCAGAAAAAACATTTTTCTGGACTAAGAATTCATGTTGAGATATATCAACATTTCAAACAAATAAAATTTATGTCCAAAAAGGCATCTTTTAACTGCCTCTCTCTGACTTATCTGAATTTTGCCCACATATAACCTGCTGTTGATGTCCTTCAGTGTCAGATTTTATTTCTGTGCAACTTCAAGTAGGAGGAACAGGCTATTATATGCACCGGTTTCAGATACTTTTTTTTTTTTTTTTTAAGAAAAAGATTATTGTAAATCTTAAATTTTCATTCTGATCAAAGTCACAATCAAAATCAAGTAAGTAGGCAATAATTTTAAATTTACTTTGTAACCCAAATACAGTAATTTTAAAATCAGAACTATTCTGCTATATCTTACTTGAGTTTAAAATCTTCTGGGTGCAGAACAATTCTTTTTCAATAATCACCTCTCTCAGTGCATTTTCTATATAGTCCCAGTAATATAAATAATACGCCTTCCAATTACACGATAACAATTTTTTTTCTGTAAAGAAGCAGTAGGATTTGTTCCTTGAAACAAAATGTTCATGGTATAATGAAACTGGCCACAAAGGAATGATATAGGGAATGGTACACATTCTTCCCACTCCACATTTTCAAAATAAAAGATAACTTTTAAATAATAAAATGCAGCATTTAAATCTATTGTCTGTGGTTTTTTTCAAAGTATGACCTAATCTGGTGTCCTGTCATTGTTTTGGCAGAACATGAAACAACAAATATGTTAAATTTAAGTGGTTTCCTGCAATGTTATTCTATCAAACTGGCAATTTCCGAAAGGATTTGGAAAGGAGTTTGCAATTCCTTAGACACAAGGGAGGTCCAGCAATGACTGCCAAGATGATCTGCAGCTCAAGCTGGTCCTAATATCTGAGCACATAAAAACATTCTTTTTACCCCAATTTATTTTTAGGTCTAATCCTAAGCAGATTTGAAAAACCTTCTGACTATCCACTGTTAGCACTTCAGTATGTAAGGGACTTAATATTAGTATTTCTATGCTTTGTGGCACATGGAAAAACTCCATCGTGCTTTCTCAGAAGTGTTTTTTGAACAGTAAAACTTTAATTGCAAAAAATAAAACCACTCCAAGTAGAAATAAAAAGCAAGCAAAAACCAAACAGTAGATGTTACAAATAGGGACAGGATGCACCCTAGTATACTTATATGCGTAATCATGTACTTAATCTTTAGTCCATGTACTTCACATACTTTTCATTATTGCCAACAAACCGTGATGTTTCCAAGATGGTAGCAACTTGGAAGAAATCTTTGAGTCAATTGTGGTTTGGAACCCACTCAAATTGGAACTTCTGAGTAAGATCAAACTGGAAACCTAATACTCCAGTCAGCCTCATTGAACTCCGGCCTTTGGAGAAGGAACAAATGCTACATTGGATAACCTAAGCCTACATTCTTAGTCCTATTTCTAACATGATGGATGAAGCAGAAAAACTGTAAACCCCAAATGGTTTAGTGTGCTTTGTCACTGCCATTTCAGATCACCTTAGCCTAAAATCAATTTACCAAACCCTCTGAGATTGGAAGTTCCAATTCATTAACATAAAACTCTGAGTCTGTTATTTGTGAAGAAGATAAAAGAACTTCTTTTTTATCTCTCCTGTGATAGAAGTGCTTGTACTTTAATATTTCAATGCCTCAGCTTTGAATGTCACTCATTTTCAAGTGATAGTGAAGAAATATTTTGTCAGCAAAGGCAAGTGAAAGTGCAGGCTATAGAAAAAATCTCTAAAAAAGGACGTGCTCCTGAAGACCACCTGACATCCTGCTAGAGAGCACAGAAATTAAATAATGTCTTCTAGGCCTCCTTGTGGAGAAAAGAAAACTCATAGAGACAGAAGAAACCTAATGAAGCACATAGAAAATATGATTCTGGAGCAGTATCAAAACATGTTGGGTTTTTTGGTTTTTTTTAATTTTTTTTGGGGGGGGGAAGGGGCTTGGGTTTTTTTCCTTTGTTTTGTTTGGGTTTTTTTCCCCAGGAAATGATACTACTGTTTTGGTCAAGAAGTTCTCAGATATGTTTGTGCAACAATTTTCTTTCTGATGTCTATTTCTGCAGTGCAGCAGTGCATAGGTGTCTGAAATTTCCACTGTTTTAATAGAAGTAATTTAGTCTCTAACCACATTGCAGATATGATGATCAAAATTTATTCAGCTACCTGTAAACACAAAAAGTTCCATATTGACTCACAATATTCTAAATCTCAATTTCTTTGAACAAGAAGGCCTAAATATAGAAATTTGTACCAGAGACCACTGGTTTGTATTGAATCAAGTTATGAGACTTTAAAAGCCATATTTTGCACATCATCAGTATACGTTACTTTAATTTCAATATATATTCATCATACTTGAAAAACAGGCTTCTAAGGACATACTAGAATGTAACCTCAGGACTGAGTAGTCAAAGGAACCATTTGTAAATTATACACATTAGTGCTTGGAAAATTATATTTCTGCTTTAGACTGTATTATTTTGACCTATAAAGACAGAAGTAAAACCAGAACAGATACCAAATAATGTTAAAATCAATTTTTGGCTAAAATCCATTTGGTAAAAAGTGTATATATAGAAACAGAAGGATGAATTGTGAATATATGATTTGTGTATCTATCTTATTGATTCTCTTGTGTTAAAGAATTTAAATGTTTTATCATCTTTAAGTGTATCATTTATCTATTCAATAATTGGTTTTTTAATTTATTTTTAAATAAAAATAACTGCTCATCTTTCTACTTGAGTTAACATTTCTTTCTTTTTCTAATAGTTAGAAATCTATTTACTTGTTCTCATCCTGAATCAAACTCAAAATTCTTCAACTTGCCGCATCCTCAGACCCTAACAGTAGATAATTCTTGATCTAGTGTTACAGGTAGGATAGTCAGAGTGCATGAGGTTTGGCTTCTGAAATCCCTGAGCTCTTGAGGCCACATGCAAATTAGAACTTATTTAAATAGTGGAGATGGAGCTAGTTCATATCACATATGGTCCTCACTGACTTCCTTTATGTCAGCTTTAGAAATTTGATCCTGACCATCCAATTGAGTTGAGAGATGCTGTCCTCTAGCTTCCAATGACGAGATGGGAGAGAGAATGAAGACTTCTTTCTGAGTAGACTAGAGAAAATCAAGTCCACATTTTATATTGAACAGATAAGGCACTCAAAAATCTTGGTTCCTGAAGGAAAGTGGACAGGAGGGACAGTGCTTTTACTGTCTGGAGGTAGTGCATTTAGGCGTCATTGTGGGTTGACCCCAGCTGGTGCTACTTGCCCACCAAATTCACTCTATCACCCACCTCCTCATCTGGACAGGGGAGAGAAAATATATCAAAAATCTTGTCGGTCAAGATAAGGACAGGGAGAGTTCACTCACTAAATGCCATCATGGGGAAAATATACTTGACTTGGTGAAAATTTACTTCATATATTATCAATCAAATTGGAATAAGACAATGAGAAAATAAAACCAACACCTTCCTCTCAACCCTCCCTTCTTCTTGGGTTTAAGCTTAGTCATGATTTCTCTACGTCCTCACTCTCCAGTGGTGCAGAGGGATGGGGAATGGGTGTTTGGTCAGTTCATCACACATCTCTTCCACTCCAACCTTCTCAGGTGGAGGACTCCTTACATTCTTCCCCTGCTTCAGTGTAGGGTCTCTACCATAGAAGAAAGTCCTCTGTGAACTTCTCCAACATAAGTTCTTCCCAGTGTCACAGTTTTTCATTAACTGCTCCATCATGGGTCCCTTCCATGGGGTGCAGCCCTTCAGAGACAGGCTGTTCAAGGCTGGATCCCCCATGGAGTCACAAGTCCTGACAGCAAACCTGTCAGGGGAGGAGAACTCCTCTTCCTAAGGAGGAGAGGAGGCCTCCTCTCTCCATGGGTCCACATGTCCTGCTGGAAGCCTTTTCCAGCACAGGCTTCCCACAGGGTCACAGCCTCCTTCAGGCATATCCACTTGCTCCAGTGTTGGATCATGCAAGGGCTCCAGGTGGATATTTGTTCCAATATGGACTTCCATGGACTGCAGGAGGACAGTCTACTCCACTATGGTCTTCACCATGGGCTGTAGGGGGATATTTTTCCAGTGTCTGGAGCACCTTAGCCCCCTCCCTCAATGCCCTTGGTGTCTGCAGAGCTGTTTTTGTCACATGTTCTCACTCTTCTCTCCACCTGCAGCTGATGCTGTGCAGCAACTTTTCCCCAGGTTAAATATGTTATCATATTTATGAGTTGCTATCACAGTCACTGATGGGCTCACCTTTGGCCAACTGTGGATCCATCTTGAGCCTAGGTGGCACTGGCTTCCAGACATGAGGGAAACTTCTAGCAGCTTCTCACAGAAGCCCCCCCCCATTACCAAAAACTTGCCATGCAAACCCAATATAGGCATAGATAGTGTGAAGGTTTTACTAAAGGCACAAGTACTCTCACTGGAAAACTGCATGCCATGCATATGGATTTGGGGTATCCACACCTCAAAACAGGCAGAGGTTTTATGTAGAAGCTACATGATTTCTACTTCATTATACTTCACAGGTGTAAGACAGGAAGTGGGAATTTAGACATAAGTGTCAAATATAATTCAGAAAGATTAGTAGGGATTTTAGATTGTGGTAGTAGACAGAAATTAGTGGTTTACATATGTATTTGAACTATTTGTTTATTTGTTTTTTTCCAATTTTTCCCTATCAAATTCTCTTGTTTTTTCAGTTGTCATGATCAATAATAAGAGACTTTATTCTTTGAGCCAAACCTCTAGGTTTGACATAAAGTTTGACGTAGCTGCAGGTGAAATGAACTCTGGAAAATATAGCAGTATCATTCCCATTTTCTGAGGTCTGTTGTTTAGGAACATCCTACAAGATGCTGTTTAATGGAGAAAAGTCATAACTGCTACTCGAATTAAAAAATATGGGATAGATTTAGGCAGTTTCACATCATTACATTAAGGTCAACCACATTGTTAATATGTGTTGCATTTAACCTATTATCTTTGATAAAATGCCAAATAACTGAAGCTGAAGCTGGTTATGGTGACTCCTTTGAAGTATGAACAGATTTCAGTGTAGTTTAACTGGGCAATTTCAGATTCATACGGAGATTGTTTGTGTATATAAATTGCATATATTTCTTCTATTTCATATTGATTTTTATAGAAATTCTAAAAGACAAGGTATGTATGACAATAGAACAAAGATTTTGCATGCTTGAGATCTGGTACTGTAAGATAGTGAGTACCCTCAGCTCTTTTTGAAGTCTTTAATTGCTGGCAAAGTTCAAGGTCACAGTATCACAGGAAAATTAAGGTGGGAAAGGACTCCAGGAGTCCACTGGTCTGACCTGCTCAGAGCAGGGACAGCTCTGAGGTCATATTGGGTTCTGCACAGTTCAGTGGCTACACTGAAGGACAGCTGCACAATTATCATGACTTCTTTCAAATTCCATGAAGGAGAAGAACTGAGGGAGGAATAATGATTTAGGGGAAGTAATGGGAAGAACTTTTCCATCTCTGTTATCTGCAGCCCGGAGTATGGAAAATGATGCATGTTTGAGTCTTTTGGAAATGAATATGCAGAGCCACCACGCAGTAACAAAAGATGCAGATTCAGTGACCCTGCTCTTAATAGAGGTCTTTAAAGTGTCAACAATTTAGTCAGTTGGTCTACATTCATTGGAACAGAATCTTATAATCCATCAAGCTTTGTTAATTTCCTAGGATTAAAAAATAATTACTGTGTAGTTGCGTGATGAACACGAGTCTTTTCCACTAGTTAAGACTCTGGGTTCTGTTAGCTCATCAGATAAGTGGCTGCCTTTCAAAGATATTCTCTTTCACTGTAGACACTAATTGATATTTCATGTACATTTCATAAAAGAATTAGGTGCCATGTTTTTAAAAGCAGGCCCTTTTCTTTCACTTTAATACTAACTGCTTACTAAATATGTGGGATCTGCTAATGAGTGTTGATTGGGTTTGATCTCAGCTGTGAAGTTTCATCTACTAATTTCTTCACCCAGAAAAAAAAAATAATTAGAGTGACATTTATGTGAACATAAAGAGAAACCAATATACAGTAGGGAGGAAAATTTTGGAAATTACAAAATAGAAAATGATCAAATGACATCCTACGGAATAGAAAACATATAATATATGATTCCTAGATATTCTAGGATACGACTGATGTTGTATGGTATCAATTAACTAAAATAAACTGCAGAATGTTATAATAGTGCATATATATCTAATCCATGTGCAAATATCTGTCCTTTCCTGTTTATTAAAACTGCAGTGATCTGCAAAGCATTCTAATTACAACATTAGTGAAATAAAATGATCAAGAGGGAAGGCTTATACTCAAAATTAACAGCCAGTCTGCAGGAAGACACTGTTGAAGACTGTCAGTACTTCAGGTAATTCTTATAGCTCCAGCCAGAGGAACGATTTAATGAGTTCACTTCATGTTTGTGACAACTGTATTTTGGGACTGGTCATGCTCACAATACATCATTTAAATTCCATGTTTGACTGACAGCTAAGCTATACCAACAATGAGAATTTTTCTAATGCCCTTTCATAAGCTGAAAGAACTGATTTTGCTGACTTTTTCAACTCTGTCCAGTGTATGAAAACACTCATGGCTGTAATTAATTTAGATATCACTGTGAGAAAACTCAATTACTTTATGAAAACACATAATTTTTCAGTGTACATTATCTCATCTGCAGAATCTACATAAACAATATTAGAAAAAAACCCCTCAAATATTTGCCAATTTACCAATACAGACTACATCTCTGTGACAAAAGTCTCTTGATGTGTCAAAGACTATTTCTGTGCTGAAAGAGATTTTGAAAAGGTCTGCATGCAAGCATATTTGTGATCTTTTACATAAATCAGAACATGATTTGCTATTTCAGTCAGTTCTGATACAAAAGTTCCTTAAAAGTGCCTGCAAAGGTCTCCCAGTAACACAACCTGAGATCTCAGGTAAGTGAGATCTTACTCAACTTACACTTTAAGAAAGTATCACCCATCAGTTGACCCACAACAGCTGTTTATGCAAATAGTCAACGTCTGCTCAAAATGCAAAGTAGTGTAATTCAAGTCCTAGTGGTGGCTCATGGTGATTCACTGGACTCATGGTAATGCTTAATTTATTTGAATAAAGAGCCACCCAAATGCATCCACAATTAGCCCCTCATGAGATAGTTGGCATGCCATCCCTCCTGTGTGCATCCTTGTTTGACAGAATTGTGTGTGTCTGTGGGAATAGAACTGAGATCATTAATTCATCTGCTGCAGACATGAGAAGAGCTACTAGGAGCTGCTGCTCTTCCTTTTTTTTTTTTTTTTTTTTTTCTTCCATACTGATGAAAAATTCAGTCTTCCGTTTGGTTAAAAATCTTCCCCCTCACAGAAAAAGCAAAACGAGCAGTAAAAATAGTCCAGGGGGGAAGAAAAAAAAGACTTAAGGACGTAGAAGGAAAAGACAGGTGATATGTTTCTGACACTAAGGACAATTATGAAACTTTTTCTATTTCACCAGGACATTAAATAGCAGGCTCTGAAGCTGGATATTTTGTCATAAAACTATAAAAGTCACGCCTCAGATATTTAAAACATATGGAAGAAGATTTCTTTAGAACTCCAGTGGTGTTTTCAAGGAAGTCTTGAAAAATAAAAAAAAAAAAAAAAAAAAAAATTAGATTCAGATAGCAAGCCAGTCAACATAAGGGAGAGTAGACATGGGATCTTACCAATAAAAAATGAAAAGATATTACCACAAGTAATGGACAATTGTAACAGATGTATGGCAAATAGAATACTGGACTTCTGAAATGTCATTTAAATTGAGAAAACAAGTTTGAGAAAGGAAGATTTGATGCACTGAACATTGTCAAAATGTACTGTAACAAGGTTCCTATTGGTACTTGTCACAGAATCACAGAGTAGTCTTTCCTATACTAAAAAATACTAGGACCTTTCACCATTATATATGTCTTTTTTTTTTCACTCATCTTCCATGTTGCTGTCCTCGAACTGTTGTCTGGGTCTATTCAGACCAGCTTTACCTTTGTCTTAAGAGTGACACTGGAAGGCACAAGAATTGCAGCTGAATATATTATGGTACAGTAGAACTGGAATTGTTATTTCGAGCATTTTATACAAAGTATATAATTTTTTTATCCATCACTGAGCTTTTTCTTCCTCTTAATTAATGAAGTTTTTGATGTTGTTTTACTGGCATAGCCTGCTGGAGAATATTTTAAGATTTTTGCTTCCTAAAGGTAAAAAGTTATTTCCTGCTTTCTTTATATGACACCTCTCTTTTCAAAATTCCATCTTGCTGAATCTGAACATTTTATCCATTTTTTTTCTTCTCTCTTTTCTTTCTTATTTTATTATAAATTCTTATCATAGACTTTTTATGGATGCCCCCTCTGTGGTCTCACTATCATCTGTGAACACCATCACTGTAAGCACTATTCCATAACTGTTTTTATTGCACAGCATGAATAAGACCAGGCTCAGGAAAGACTTTTGGATAATCCTATTTGAAATATTCTGCAAGTTTGAGATGGAATATTGATAACTATTCTTTGAAGGAAGATACACAGATTCTCCCACTCGTGGGTGACTGAACGAGATCCAAACTGAAGCTGAACTGGCCACATTCACATTGCCAGGCTTCTTTCAGTATCAGATTGGCACAGCAGCAGAGGGTGGTACTGGAAGATAAATCTTCCCAGGCTATTGCCAGCCCTGGGATTGAACACCGAAGACCTGCCCAACAGGTCTTAAGAAATTAGGAAAAATTAAAGTGCATTATTACCAATTGCAAGTTTGTGTAATCTACTGAGTGCTTATAATCTCACGGACTTTATAAAGACTTCCTACACAACTTTGTGTCCCTGCCTGCCTACAAAATTTTGTAATGATTTTTAGGGATATAAGATTAGCTAGATGGATCTTCTCTTTTCATTGGTTTCCATGGAGACCAAAATATCTGTGAAGATCTCTACCTGAGCTGACCTCACTATTTATGAATCTTGAGTAACAATCTGGTCCTCAGTATAGTCCTCTGAAAAACTTCTCCCTCTCCATACCACAGCATAACATAAAATAACATAACATAGTGTTGTAGAAATAAAATGCATTGAGGGGATTCTTCCATACATTTTCAAGTTAAATTACCTTTCTAATGATTTGAAAGATGGGTATGTGTGTGTGCATAGGTATATAGGTGTATTTATATATATATATATGCGTGCATATACTGTCTTTATTTTTACATATATAAATAAATTTACCAGAGACTTTCCATATTAAAGTATAAAATTAATGAGAAAAGGAAATCCAAGAAAAACTCATTTCTGTGTGATGTGTTGAAGGTACTGTAAGTTCATTTGAGGAAGGGGAGTACGAAGGAATTTGCACCTTCTCCTTTCATGAAAAAAAAAATTTCTTTATCAAATAAAAAAGATTTATTTCTCCACTGATCCATTGTTTGGAAATCACAATACATTCCTCAAAGACCTTCCAAGTCAGAATAGGACCCCTAACTGTAGATTTTAAATTAGCAGGAAATAGATCTCTCAAGTCTGTCAAACAAATATGAAGGCCTGGAAAGTCTAATATAGTGTTACATGGTACAGGTGCATTGCTGAGATGACTTGCTGATGGTAACTTAGGTGAGGAAAGTCTATCCTGTTTCACAGCTGAAGAAAGAAATTTGTCAGTAACAAGAAGGATGGCTTACATACCTCACATTCCTCAGTGCTGAAACTCGTGAAGGGAGGAAGAAGGAAAAAAATCAAATTTCTGCTAAGGAGTCAGCAGTGAACTTAATGCAGGTGCAATATTTCTCAAGACAAAGAGTTTTTTGTTTCACCTCCATCTTATTCTATGAAAACAAGCCCCTTCACCCTCCCTCTCTTTATCAGCACAAAGTAGATTAAAATGTTGATACCCTTTCCTGGCAAAGGTACTTTTACAGACTTTAGTCAAGTTGTTGGAGCAGGATTAACTTCCTAGAGAACTTAAAATATCTTCACTAGGTGTAGCAGAACTCCATATAGGTTCACTAACCTAACCTGTTCTATACTACTAACCTAGTAGTTTTACTCACTACTTTGCTGAACCATTTTCTTCCCCTACCTTTGTACAGCTGCAACCTTGTGTCTTTTCCCAATTCTTCTAAAGAAGCAATAAACTTCATTGAGCCAGCATATCACTCCGGTCGCTGAAATGACAACTACAAATATACTTCAACTCCAGACTGAACTGAAACTGTGTTTAACTTCTGTGTTGCCAGAATTCATAGCATTTGGTTTTTATCACTAAAAATATAAGATTTTAATGGGTAAAACAATTCTTGTTTTTAGCAGGAGTTATCAGAACTGAATATTGATTCTAGAATATGGTCTCCTTTTGTCATAAAAACATGGCTTAAAAAACCTGCTCAGTATTTGAAAGAAAATCTCAAGCTGTGCAAAAAGGGAAGCAGGTATTATCACAGCTACTAGGAACAGGACAGAAAAAGCAAAGTTCATTTCTTGGGGAAGTGGACACAGAATTAATGACCTCTGGTACTTTCCTAAAGGTGTGTGTGATACATAGTTTAGAAGACAGTTAAACAGAAAACAGAAAAGACCCTGCACATTCCTCTGCACAGACACAAAAGCTGTATGCAATTTTCTTCTCAGACAACAAAAAAAAGTAGTCTAAATTCCTGTGATTCTGTCTCAATTTTTGAATGAAATGTAAAATCATATTGTATTTAAGATGAGCTGAATGAAGTTCATGATGCAAGTTTTTACTTTTTTGTTGAAAATTAATTAAAAAAAAAAATTAGTGAAAGATATCCTGAGTAAACATATTTGCAATATGGATGTCACACAAATAAAACCAGTCCATCTTTGCTTTGCATTTAAAAGGTTATCATGAAAAACAAGATCTTTAACAGTCTCAGATCATTTGCCATCAGTAATGCAACTCAGCACTGTCTCAGAAACATTTGATATGAGAGTCTACCTTGCATAAAATAGCCCACATTCACCCAGCTGAATTTTTCACCTGCCAGAACCGTGCTAGACTGCTCAGTGGAGGGACTTTTATTCTGTACTAAATCCCAGATAATGTACAGAGATTGTCTTTGAAGATTCTTCTTGGCACAACCTAAACTTCAGCTACTTAACAGGATAAATAGGTTTTGGAGCCTGGGAACATTTCCTGGTACTGTTTAAGCTAGTAGGGACATCACTATGAAGTTCATACAACGTGTGAAGAAAAGTAAGGCCTTTGGCAATGCTCAGAAGCTCCTCCTGAAAACCTTGCAAAGCCCTACAGATACTGCAGCAAGGTCAGGTTCTTACCATTTGAAAAAAGCTTCATGGTGTTCTTTAAATTCAAGCACAATAGAAATATAAATTGACTACTTAGATCCTCTCTCATTAACACTAATATTGACAGAAAATTCAGGGATGCCTCTCTGGTTGAGCAAAACTGAGACTTGCACCTCCAAAATACATTACCTTTATCCACAGACATGCAAAGGCAAATTCTTCCATGAAAAGATTGTTCTACAGCATGTATCTTGATAAAAAAGTGTTCTCAAAATTACTCACAGATGGAAAGACAGAAGTGTATGACATTCAAAACTGATGACAGATACTTATAATGGTTATTTTTCTTTTCAGTTAGAATAAACAGAATGACAAAAATCTCAAGATTAAAACCTTACATGGGACAAAAACTTCAGATTTTTGCATATTCGAGTCATCAAAGTTGTTGTTTAACAGAATTGTACATGTACAATACAGAAGCTTTACATCAGTTTTGTTTGTTTGGTCACCCTGTTCGCCCTGTCCAACACACATAACCACAACATATTTTGTGTGTCTCTGCTTAGATGCAAAATTTCTTACTTTGGTGGTAGGCACATAACTCAAATGAACAATCAGCTAGTCTCATAGAATCAGAGAATATCTCAGGTTGGAAGTGACCCAAAAAGGATCATCAGGTTCAACTGCTTTTATCATGTAGGATAATATGACTAAGGCCTGGGATCTGGTTTGCAATCACACCTTAACAAGCCTGTGTGATTTAAGGGTGACTTAATGTACTAACCAGGACAAAAGTAGATCTGGATCCTTGTATAAAGAGAAATCTTAAATCAAAACCACCCCTTGAAATATAATCATACGTTAATATATTTATTAATGTTCCTGCCATAATACAGTTTAATGTGCTTAGCTGAAGGCATAGCTCACTCACAGATACACCATTACTAGTTTCCAAACCAGCATAGTGACTGATTTTACATGCATAAGCAGCAGCTAATATAGTGCATATGTGGATAAAAAATCACTAAATGTCCAGGCCAAAAGGAATATTTAATTACCCCAAACCATTCAAATTTTAACAGTTCTGTCAGAAAATGGTTTCTATTCTATGTAATCAAATGCTTCTGTGTGGAAACCTGTGAGATCACTGATAGAAAAACTGTTGAGAACTAAAAAGTAATTTTTGACTTGGCAGCTTATATTTACTACATGACTTCTCCAACGCTGAGGGTGATTGGACTTCTTTATGATAAAGAGCAATTCTTGAGGAAATGCTATATCCAGATCTCCATAGATCATTACTAGAGGTCAGAACTGTGTTTAGAGAGGCTTTATTTTTCTATTAACACTTGTCCAAGAAAAAAAAGATCATAATTCAGACACAATTTGGAAGAAAAAGGACATATTCTTCCTTCATTTGTCACACAATAACATCATCTTGGCAAAATAATCTCAGCGCTCCTATAAGGCTAGCAGGAACTCTGACAGAAAGTCCATGAAATGCAAACGGGTAGGAGTTAGAGGAAGCACTGATAGAGGGATGGACCTAAACATATTCAGGCTACCTGACAAAAAGTCTGACTCTCTCCTCCTGGACAAGAAGGGGATCTTTTTTTCCAATATTAAGGATGTAATGGTGTGTGTGACACAGGACTTCGGTACTGTACCATGCAGCAAGTTCTCTTTGATAATACATATAATATTTTGAAGTATGAATTAGTGGCACACTGAATAATAGTGAATGGATTTTAATTTATGCTTTGTTTTGTTTAGCTGATTAATATCCAGCTTTATCCCTTTGAATTAGGTAGAATCATTCCAGCTTTACACCACTATAATTGTGGGCAGAATTGAGTCCCCTTGCTTTTTACTTATTTTGAAAAGAACCCGGAATAATCATGACACTCTATAAAGGAGAAGAATTATTATGTGAAATCTGGAGCATACAGCCTCCATTAAATGAGCGGAAAGAACATCTACTATTTCACTTTGAAAATGTACCAGTAAGAGTTAAGTGAGGTGGGAATGATAGCCCATAAACCAGATTACAACAGCTGCACTCCATGTCCACTGTAGTTCCATAGAAAGAAAGAAAATTAATTTTAATTGTATTTCAGTCATTGGCTTAGGTGATCTGGCGGTGAAGTAGGGACTTGGGTACGGTTTTGTTTCCTGGCTGTGGTCCATCCAGCCTTGACATTAAAATAAAGGAATGCAGCTATAATACCAGAAACATGCTGGAAGAGGCTTACAGTCTGTCCAGGGGACAAGAGGATTCTATGTGTCTGCTTTTAGCTGGAAACACATTTGCCAGCATGTGGAAGTCTTGAAGTGTAAGTGAGAAAAGAAAGGTGTGATTAAACTGTAGGGAAAGGCTTGCTTCCTTACAGTTATGCAAAGCTGTGGGAGAGAGCCAAATATTCCCCATGTAATAGTGAGAGCTTGTTGGGAAAAAAAAAAAAAAGTAAGTATATTTATATGTACATATGCAGTAGGGAGGGTGTGTTACACGATTAAGACACAATGACCTTATTTCAGGGAGCCAGAGTAAGCCATGGTGTGTAAGGCAATTGTGAAGTTTTATAGAATTTGCTCAGCAGATTAATGTAAATATTTGAAGAATAAATTTTGTAACTTCACCATGGAGAAAACACTGATGCAGGACACATTTCTGTAGTGTGAAAAATTTCTGTCAGTATCATTTCAAATATCAGCTCCAACTTATTTTAAAAAATCTAATATAGGACTAAAGCTTTTTTATGATTTCATATTTTCCATATATGAAAGGTCAGGAAATAAACAATGCATCTTTTACTAGTGGGGTCTCCAGAGTTTCTTTTCTTACTGCTGAAAAATTTTGGGTTTCTCTCTCCTTACAACTCTCAGCTTCAGCCATGGCTGAAACTGTTTTTCATAATGAACTGCACTGAGGAAATGTAGCAAATGCCAGTGACTCAGACAGTAATTCTGCATTTCTCATCAGCCATTTTCTTGATGACAAACTTTTCTTTCAGAAGCAAAGCTGTATTTTGGAGAATAACTTGTCTCCATAGTTTTGTGTGGGAAACAGAATAGTCACTTCACAGTTTTAACTCTCTTCCAACTTCTTTTTATAAACCAGATTATGACCTGTGGTAACATCATCAAACCTAAGCAAATCCTTCTGAAATGCCACAGGTGTGGTCATATGCCAGAACAAAAATTATCCGGGCAGTTTGAGGCAGATGAAGCAAAACACTTCTGTCAATGTGAGGGTTCAAACTGAAGTGATCCCACATGAATGTGTTTTTTTTCTGTTTTCTCTTTTCATTTGCCAAATCTTCAAAACGGTTTAGCCTGAAACCTGCAAATCAGTTTAATTCTGTTGGAGAAAAGTAGGGGAGACAGAAGAGCTGTGCCATGAGGCTGGCCTGAAGCAAAAAGGGACAGTGAGAGCCACATGAGAGAGCAGCAAACTACCTAGCAAGGTGTGTCGTGGGAATAACAGAGTACAGCTCTTGTTCCACCAGTTTTGGAAACCTCATGATAGGACCAGAACAAACGTAATTTTTTTGTTTTGCAAGGAAGATGTCCTTTTTAGAAGTATTCTCATGGAACTATTCACACATAGCTTTCACAGTTTCTTTATGCAACCAACAGAAAAAAGTGATATTAGCACATCTGAGAGACAAACAGAAAGCAAAGAATAAAAAAGGGACTTTCTAGACACCTTAACACTTTTTATAAACTCTCTTACCTCTGCACCCTTCATTTGTGTCCATTTGAAATGTCACAACTGATCTTTGAACAAAAGATAGTAGTGAAAGAGGGTTGAACTACTGTAGAACCTTAGTCACTGAAGCAGTAACCACTGTTTTTCACTTCTCTTTAAGGTGAAATTATTTTTTTCAGAGTAGTCCTTGTGATCCATGATTTAATATATTTTATGATATCCCCTCACATGATTTTCATGTAGGCCCATAGATCTGGTGAATGTGAGACCAGGAAGATATATTTGAGGGTGGGTTGGTTCTGTTCTGTACCCTTCTTAGTTGTGAGAAGTCTGTGCTTTTACATCAAGTAGTAGATTAGGCTTCCTTAGCTTTACATTCTGCCTCTGAGCCTTATCAGGAATTAGTTCTGTCTCAGAGAGTGGGTTTTGCTTCATATTCATTAAGCAGCTGAACACCCACTGAACAAATATCCTTTTATGCATGGCAGTCTTAATTCCAGGCTTTGGAAACCAATCATGAAGGAAGGAAGGAATATATTTTCCTTTCCAATGCTGGACATGTAGGTAGGTATGTTAAAGGAACTAAAGAAACATTGATCGTCCATTTTAATATACTTCCTTTGTCTTGGAGGCAGGATACTAGTTGTTATGGTTTAATGTCCTACTCTACTATAAAAATAAAACAAAAAACAACAACAACAAAAAACCCCACCCAAATATAAACATCCCCCCCCCAAAAAAACCAAAACCCTCAACAAAAAAACCTCTAAATAAAATATATTTTTCACAAGTTTTATAATTAAAACTTTTTAGGGCTAGGTTTCCTAAAAAGAAGCTAGTAATAAAAAGTTCCTGCCTCAAAGATCTTAGAAATTAACTAAATTACCTAATACTAATGTGCATAAATTTTGAACAAGATAGTCACTGTATTCCAGGTAGTCTACATGTCCTGTTAGAGATCAAACATTTAATTCAATCAAACCAATCTCTGTTTTCTCCTACTAAGCAGTGTTATATGTCTGTGCTGAGTTTGAGATTAAAAGATCATGGGCTACACGAAACAATTAAACATTTGTTCTACCATACTCCTACTTCAAAAAGAAGAGCTCCTCTGTGGATAAAAAACAACAAATTCATAGTTATTTTTCAGATAGGATGCAATGATCTGATACAGATAAGATGCACTCCATTTGCCCTATTCAAATGTCAAGATATCTAATGCAAATATTATTTTCCAGTGACTGAATTCATTCAGTTACCCACACCTCTAGAAAACCATGAATGCAAATCTCTTTCAGTTACTGAGGTAGCTTTCACCAGCTTATTTTCATCAGACACTAATGGCTTTGTACCATAGCTGTTGTTTTGTCCCTATGTTATTGAAACTTTTCAAGGACTGCATGAAAGCAAACAGTCCTATGCAGTTTATTATTTTTATTTTGCCATATTTTTATATTACTAATAAATTATCAGCCTGTATTGTGAGGTTTGAAGTTGCGTTTACGTTTCAATTTCAGGAGAATTTATAGATTTTTTTAATACATGTGTTTTAGGTATTTTATGTAATTATTTAGGTGCTGTCTTCTTATAAAATCATCCTCTATCTTATACTTATTGTCTCGTTTATCTTGGAAGTCTTTCTTTGTTATGTTTTGTGTTGGTTATTGTAATGTTATTTTTTCAAGAGACTCAGCATAAAACGTTCAATATAACTTTTACTCTTTGTTTCTCTTTGTAAAAATTAGCAACGATTCAAATCCTTAAAGCAAACAGGGGCAGATCTGCCGTAAGAAAGAGAAGCCAGGGAACAAGAACCACTTCACAAACGTAAGGCAAACAAGCTGTCCTTAAACTCCCTCCTACTGATCATACAGAGCAGCCTCAGCTTGATTGAAGGGAGTCAGCCAAAATAGGAAGTTCTTGTGGTGAGACGGCTGATATGGTCAGGCTGGAAAACCTCTCAACTGCTTCCTGTGGTCACCAAAATTCCATACCCTTGCCGAACCAGAGGACACTCTGCATAAAGGATTTCTTAGAATTTGCTCCGCTGCAGTCAGGGGTTCTGTGAATGGCATGTGACTCAATCCTGGATGATTTCAGTTCCTTGAGCAAACTAAGATAAAGTAGAAAAATGTTTCCCTGCTTACCCTGGAAAGGCTCCCGTGAATTAGAGCTACTGCAGTCAAGTGAAGTTTTCTGTGTAGCTTTGCTGACATTTTGATGGTGTATAGCAGCCTCCAGCTTCTACTGGCTTCAGCATAAAGAACAGAAAAGCTCTACTGACACCTGCTATTCCTTATTCGTAATATGGATGTGTCAGCACTTTGATAACTAAAATTGCATGCACTCTGAAACGTCTTCTCTGAAAAGGATACAAGATGCAGCTTGCAAGGTACCAGGTGCTACCTCAAAGTGCTGCACACTCAGGTTTCCAGTTCTTGGCAGCAAGTACAGCTATTATTTTGTTTTCACTGCATGTGCTTAAGAGTGTGAAATATAAAATAAGGAGTATTTGAGTCTAGCATCCAGTGACAGAATAAGATGCATACTTTTTTAAATTTTAGACATCTAGATCTCATGAGGAAGACATGAACTAACCTTTTTTGAAGACAGGTGCTTGCCTGACTTCTGATAAAGTCAGTGGAGTATACACAAAAATCCTTCAGAGGTGATACTAATCACAGCAGCTCTGCTGGTAAATAATAGAAAATGTCAAAGAGCTGGCTCTGTGCCAGGTATTGGAGAAATCTAAATGGAGAGGTCTAACACAGAGACAGATAGAGATAATAATTAAACATTGGGAAGTCAGAGTTTCAGTGGTCAACTTTATCCCTTACCTGATTTGCTTAGCAATATAGACACACTCAGTGGGTTTGTTGCCTGCATTCCTAAGTCTCATTTTATGTCTCTAACAGATAGATTTCACCTTCTTAACTTATATGCTCAAAATAAAAAGAAAGCCAATTCCCTATAAATCCATATTTAGATGCTCTGAATTGCCTCTTGTAGGGTGTTCATTTTTGGCCATTGTGAAGCGCTTGAGTCCTCAAAATAAATCTCTTGTCTACAGTTTCAGACACACCCCTTTACCAGTTCCTATTCAAAGTAGAAGATACGTCACCGTTTGAAGTGACAGCCAGTTCAGGTCCCAGTCCCAAGATCCTAACCCTCTGATGATCACGGTGCTCAGTTCTTAGGTTCTAAGTTAAGTGTTCAGTCCATGGGACCTGTAGGCATCACCCTGTTCAACATCACAATTTATGAATCCCTTTTTGTTTCTTCATTTAAATACATATGTGGGCATTTAAATATGATTTGTTTCTTTTTTTTTTTTTTTCTTTCTCAGCTGAAAAATAGCTTCCAGACATCTGAACCTTTAAAAACTTTAGATGCTCTCTTATGAACTGGCTTCCAATTACCATGAGTCTTCTTGTAAATATTATGCCATAATTATTTTTTTGCAAGCTATTATATGTGTGAAATATGCACGATCAGATTGTTCATAAGGGAAAAGAGGTCTGGTCTTTGACAATGATGATTGATTTCATTCCAGACCCCATCTTTTTCTAATTCATTGTTACTGGATACAGTATTTAAAGAGAAGTTTATGAGTATAATTTTTGGCCTAAATCCTGGCCCTATGGCCCTTGCAATACAGAAAGGGTGGAAATAGAGAATTTCTAATGTAGCCTTAGAAAGTATGTTCCAAAGAAGTCAGTTCAGCTTCTAGAGTGGAAACTGTGTTCAAAAAGAATGTCAGCCAGCTCAAAGCTAGTTACATTTGGCCAATTTCATTTTGAAATGGAATCTCTTGAGCTACTGGTTTTTTTCAGGTTATTGATCTCAAGAGCTTCTAGTCTTCCATTTGGAAGCAGATGGAATTCAGGAGAGGTGAGTGGAAGAATTCCAGGGAAGGTCCATGAAAACATTCCTTGGAGCAGGCTGGAAACTACAAGATTTTGGTGTGAATTACAATCACACAGCAGGTGCAGTGTCTGTCTCACCAAGAAACAAAAAACTACAAGATTTCTTTTTTTTTTTTTTACAGGAGCAAATGAGTTTGATATGAGCCAATTTGCCCTGAGGGAAATGAGTGGCCATGATTGCTCAGCCTCTTCGTGCAACATTTTCTGACAAGGGTGTGGTTTTCTGGAAGGTTGAATTGATGCTGGTGAAGCACATGAAATGAATGGAAAATATACACTCCAGCTACAAAATGAGAATCTATTACAGCACAATTTGCCCTCTCCTCAATGTACCAACCATGAAAGTGATTCATAGTGAACTTAAAAGCCCAGTCACTCACAGGGAACACCAAGGTCTCAGTTCCAATTTATTACTCAGAATAGAGGAGGAGGAAATCCCTGCTTAGGAGTGAGATGGATAATAGAACTCCATCACAGGTTGCCTTATCAGGGTAGAAATACTTTCTCTTGGATGCAATTTGAATCTGAAATGTTTCATAAGTTGAGTCATATCAAGAAGTAAATAAAGATGAAAAACAGATAATTTGGGTGACGTCCAAAATTAGGCATGCCTAAATCTGGGCTTCCCCATCATCACGCAGAATATGATAGAATTTCCTCTCAGCAAAGCCAATTTTTTTTAAAGTAACTTTAAAAAGTCAAGCTTTCAACAAAGTAATTAGTGGGGATCTGCCAATGTCTATTTTTGCCCTTCTTCAGGAAACAAGCTTTTTTTGTTTGTTTGTTTGGGGTTTCTTGGTTTGAGGTTTCTGTTTTCCTTCTTTTCCAGCATGAAACAAACCTCACTTGTACAGAATGATGGCAAAGATTGGAGGACAGCCTTGGTATGACAGCAGCACTGCATCTGCTCTTCAGTTGGAAGAGAGAGAATCCAATATTTGTACTTCTCGAAAAGATGTAAAACAAAATATATTGCAAAGTGTTTATCTAGAATTAGGTTGCATTCAACAACAGGCAATTGTACCAACCAGGATTCTTTAGTATTTCAGTTCTTTGGAAAACCTGACAAAAACCTGTAGATTTTCCTTTTCATAGTAACTATTAATATGTTTCCAGCATCAACATGTTTTATTTGGTTATTTCTGAGTACTTGGAGCACAGTGCTAAGTATCAGAATGTGTAGATTCTCTTTTCCTGTGCTAACAACTTTTTATAAGCCTGGGTAATCCAGGCAACTTTGCTTTCTGAACTGCACTTTTTCCCCACCCATGAAATGGGTGGTTGGAGGGATTATGATAAGTGGTGAACATTCATATGAGAAGAACATGGAAACACAGCTGACATTCTGAATAACATTACACAGACAAATCAGGTGGAAGCTGAATGGTACCAAGCAGGATGTCTTACTTGCATGATCTGTATACATGGCTAGTGTTGGAATGCTGATTATTTCAAATATAAAGTTTTT
This sequence comes from Florisuga fusca, assembly GCA_038090715.1. Taxonomy (NCBI): domain Eukaryota; kingdom Metazoa; phylum Chordata; class Aves; order Apodiformes; family Trochilidae; genus Florisuga; species Florisuga fusca. The sequence continues at coordinate 37,589,256 of JAAWXA010000003.1, forward strand.
TAAAAAAACCAGACAAACATGCATTGCTTTTATTGGTGGTGAATTCTCTGGAAAGTGAGATTTGATAGAATGAATTATGTTGACTGGACAGAAATAACCATTATAGAAAAAAATCCCAAACATTTTAACAAAGCCTTCATCTCTTGGAACTAGAATCTGCATAGAGGCAAGTAATTGAGGAGACTGCAGTACTGCCCTGATGAAGAACATGCAGTTTTAATTATACTGTGAAACTTGCTATGCATAACAAAGGTAATGACTGCAGTACACATCTGTAACCCACAGGGTAAACCACGTTCACCTCATGGACCAATATCCATTTTTCTGAAGGGACATACAGGCCAAAATTTGCAGCCCATGCTCATGACTTAAGTCCATGCTTCATGCCTTAAAACTCTTCCTATATTATTCATGCCTTCTCTAGTAAATTTATAACTGTGTTGGTGCACCCCCACACAAGAGCTGATATCTTGGGAGATGTGAGCACAACTGCTATACCTACGACCATGAGAATGCCTGAGACTAATCCTCAAACTAATAGGTTTTTTACCTAAAGCCCTGGAGGGCTCAGTCTAATAGACCTCACCACAGCAAACAGATCTCATGATAGCTGAGCAAAGAGTAGTAAGAGCTCTCTTTAGCTGGGCTTTAGCCTAAACATGCTGACACAAGTGCTAATGCTGTCATAGCACCGAGCAGCAGAGTAGAACACGGCAGGGGTTTAGTCGTCCCCCCCTTTTTTTTTTTAAATTTTCCAGTGAAAAAAATCCCTTTAGTTTCCTGGTTTTTTTCATAAAAGGTAGGAAAATGCAGTTGTAGCTGAAGATCCAAGGTTGAGAAAGGGTCTTAGCTGCACAATCATGTTGCTGAGCATAACTGACCATTCATTTTTCTTCATTCCCCAGGTTGCTCCATTCCTGAACTACTCATAAAAAATCACATCAATCACATCTCTGTAGCAGTAAGTGACACAGACAGAGAGGTGAAGAAAATCTTAGCTTTCCAGCTTGCTTTTACAGTCTCTTACATGAAGAGAAGCCTTTTTGTCTTGTCACTGTACCAGTCTATTTCTCATTCCCCACGCTTTTTTGTGATACCACAATAAATGCCTTCCCAAAATAGGCCCTTTTTCTCCTTTGCATCTGAGTAGTTGCTTTGTACCACTCAAATACATCATATGATGATCTATAAGAATTTACACAGAATCATCCATACAAATAAGGCTTAAATATGTCCTAATATTTAAGAAACAGGACTGAAAGGGTTTTTATTTAAGACTCTTTTATGTATTTATCCTCTTGAAGTCTGCAAAGGCTCTAGTTGTAAATGCCTCATCATTCAACAACGTTTTTCATGTATCAAGGGATGGATTCTGTTATACGTTTTCTTGTTTAAAAGAATACAATGTAATGTTCAAATTAATATTTGTTTTTACAAAAGAAAAAAAACATGCGACATTGTTAGGACAGCTGTTATTAGAAACATCACAGACAGACAATTCAATTGTTATAGAATGAATTTTTTTTTTATTTTTTTTTTTAATGTCCAGGCAAGTTTTTCAAGATAAATATTGCACAAAAAGTAAAGTATTAGCTCTTGTAATATATACATACATAGATTTTTTGCTACGATCTTGCATTTATCAAAACTATTTTAACAATATTTCTACCAAAAATGCAGCAAGCAATGTCAAAGCTCTATATGATTCTTTTTTTTAGGAGATTTCTGAAATAGCTTATATAAATCTAAGCCATGAACACTGAGCCTCTCTAAGTTCTTCCTAGACTCTAAAGAGGAAAAAAAAGAGTATCCAGTCTCCTCTGCAGGTGGGGGAAGGGGAAGAGAGGAGGACAGAGAAGGATTATGCCACAAGCTCTCTCAGAGTATTTGCCTGAGGTCTCCCTGTAAATATCTTTTCTAAAAACATTAATTAATGAACTAAAGTAGAGTAGGACTAGGACAATGTGCCCGTGCTATGTGATTTCCTTATTTATATCTTTTTTTGACTGGAATTTGCAATAAATGTGTCTCATTTTTTTGTTTGCTTTTGTTTTTATTATAGTAAATGTTCAGCATTTTGTGTCATGATGGGAATTTTAATGAATGCAAAACAAAAGCATTAGTGAGGGGTAATTCCCAGTATATGAATCAGGTAGGTGCATGTATTCATTAGCACTGATTACTAACACTCTTTCATGCTATTGTACATCGTAATGTGGGTCAATCAGATGCACCACAAAAAGACTTATAAAAGAGTTACTGACACTTTTCATGTTCACTTCCAACTCTGGGTTGATCCAAAGTTTGTTCACAAAAATGCTGGTGTAATCTTAGACCAGAACACCAGAGCTTCCACTCTCTTTTTCACAAGTACAGCCCTCTTGAGGGGTTTAGAAATGTAAGTGCCCAGAAAAAATAGGTCCTGAAAAGAGTCTGCTCTGAACAGCAACCTTTACACATGTCACAAGTGAAGGAATGTTTGTGCCTACCCATGGGGAATTAACTACTTCCCCTTGCAGCCTGGCCACTTTTTTTTTTTTTTTTTTTTTTTTTTTTTTTTTTTTTTTTTCTTTTTCTTTTTTCTTTCTCCTTCAGGCTGCTAACATCAACAACAGGTATGCACTGTTGATGAGTGCAGTTTATTTTCTAACAGACTCCAGGAATCAAAGAAATCCCAACAGAGTGGCAGAAAAAGTCACACATTTGATATATAATATAAAATATTGATGGAGTCTCAATAATAATCAATGTCAGCAGAAGCAGCACAATCTCAAAGACAGAGACCTTTTTGTCAGAGGCATAAGAGGCCAGAATTGTGTTTAACGTTACCCTTTTGATTTCAGTCAGATCATGTTTTAGGTGAGTTTGGCAGTTATCCCTTTGACACAACTTCTTTTTTGCCTCCTGCGTGGATAGAACATAGCACTGATGTTCTTTCCTTTTTTTTTTTCTTTTTTAATTTCTGAGTTCCAAATTGCTTTAATGTATATTAGTAATATATTTTTTATTTAAAAAGCAGACATTTTCCTTAAGAAAATCATCACGGACTCAATTAAAAAAAATACTTCTGTGCATAATGACTTAAACCCTTCCTGTTGCTGACTGGTTCCTCAAGGATGTTCACCAACATTGCTCAATCTTAGGTCATCTCTGGTTTTTGATGCTGAATTCAGACAAGTCTGGCAGTTTTAGGAAGAAACAGACTTCCAGTACTACCAGCTTTTTTTTTCTTTTCTTTTTTTTTTCTTTTCTTTTTCTCTTACCTCTTCCAGTTTTACCACTGAATTTATCATGCTTCTCAGAGCTGTTTATGATAAAAATATTCTAAATAACACAAATCTTTTGGCCAAGAAGATATTTAGGGATATGTAAAGTCACTTTCTCATAAACATTTCTTCTTAAGTTGAACAGGCTTCTCTCCTTCTCCCTGGGAGAGCCCACTTCCAACAGCCATTGGATCTAACACATCCTAATGAACCAAACTCACTTTAGCATCCTGCCTCTGGCAGTAACCAGCTTAAGATGAAGAAGGATGGTAATGATGATGGCTTCTACAGATCTAGCAATTATATGGCACGGTACACAAGCAGATGCAATTTCTTTCTGGTCTGTATGTTCTCCCATACCTTGATGCACAAACAAGGTCCTCCTGCACTAAATGGTCTCCAGTTACAGTGACCTCCAGCCGTAACTCATAGGGCTTCATCTGTTTACATATGTATAAAAAGTTGTTCTGCAGGTTTTACTCAGCTTCTTCTCTGGACGTTTCCAAATTCCTGCTTATTGGATTTGACTCTACTGACCCAAGGGATACATTAACAAGGACTTTAATGATTTACTTCCTATCTGTTAATACTATTAAATATGCTATTAATTTCTATTAATCTACCAATAGAAAATGTGGGGTTTTTATCCAATCTTGTTCAGACAGTATCTCATTTGTCTTGGCTTTCTGCAGTAGAGACTGCAGCTATGAGCTCTTTAAATTCTCAGTGGTCCCCTCCCATCTGGATGAATAATTCCATAGCTTGCAATCTTTTGAAGAAAGAAATCTTCCTGGGTTTTTCAAATGTTTTTCCCTATGTAACAGATGCATACAGATGAACTGCTCAAAAGCATTTAAGGGTTTCAATAGCTAAATCTGAAAACTACTGCTGCCAAGTCCTTGGACCTTATTATATGTCCAGCATCCCCACCAAAAGTAGTAGGGAGAGTGGACATTTAAGAAGTAGCCCAAGCCCAGCTAGGTAGGTTAAAATAGAAAATAAAGGAATGTGGTTTTGATGTTTTAGCAGCTGATTGACCAGAAATATGTCAATGGGTATTTCAAAGTGTATATGATATGGAACATTTAACACAAACTTGCACAGTTGTCCATTGTCTGAAGTGGTCCATGTTGGACAAGATGGAAGTTGCATCAGTGCCTTGCGGAACAGCATGAACTTGATACTCAGCCATGGCTTAACCCTTCCATAGCTCAGGATGTTCTCACTGGACACCTGATAAGAAGGTTTAGAAGGCATTCAATTAGCCCAAATTGCCTAAGTTAGAGGAATTCTGAGTGGTTGTATGTAATTTAAATTTCCTATTTTGAACAAAAGCTGTCCTAGATTCAGTGAGACCTTTGCTTAAGATAGAGCTCTGGATTTTGAGGAGTCAGTTACCCCACTCTACTTCCATATCGGTGTAAAAAAAAAATGACATCTTAGACAAATATATAAGTAAAGATCACAGAGCAGCTGACTTACTTGCTTAAGTGTCTCTGAGGGCCCAAGCCACAGTTTCTATTTCTTCTTGATTTTATCAATCTTATTTCCTCTTTAGTTTATCTTATAATTACATTCGTTCTCTAGACAAAAGCATACCATTTTCCATTGCTATATCATTAATATTTACTTACTTATTTCTACTTTTTTTTTTTTTTTTTATAATGCACTTTGTTTCCTGATCAATATATGGCATAAACATTCTCATTTGCAATAGAAGCCAAATTAACCTGAGGATGCAAATGGTCCTGCTTTTTTTCAGTAAATTATTCAAAAGACTTCAGAGATATTCCCAGAGGGTTAGGCTTATCAAATTTCTGAGTACCTTGCCAGTGAGACCAGGATAATTTGAATTGCATGTTTGATAACTTGTAAGCAGAAATGCTATAAAAAAGAAAGCTAACAACAAAATTTTTGATACAGGTCACTCCAGACAGAATAAAAATTAACTGAATCCAAATCATAGAATTTAGTCCAGGATCTCAGAATGATTTCTAGAAATCACAAGAAGGTAGGCTTCAGTGAAGCCGGAGAGACACTTTTGCTTTTGAATTGTTTTTGAAATAATTCAAAATGAGACAAGTTCAGAACTTTAAAAATTCACATCACTATTATTCTTTGGAGGTCTTATTCATAGATCAGTGAAAGCAGTACAAAGATTCCTTTTGCTTTTAGTGAACTTTAGATTGGTCCCTATGTGAATTGCAGGAGACATTATATCAGTGCAGATAGAGATAAGTATCCAAATGCCTTCACCATATTCACAAAAAAGGTAATACATCTAAGTTTTAGAGTATTGAAACTGAATACTGTGACACTTTAGACTGTATGGTTAAAATAACTTTCTCTTATCAGAGTTTCTCTACTGTAACTTAGGTCTTGATGTTTATTTCCCTGGTAGCCAGCTCTGACCATGTTCCTACATTCCCTAAACCCTTAGTGACTGAGCCACTTACTCACTTGATAAATGCATTCACCCCTGATGATGGTTCTGTGAGTCTTTGGGAGCTAACCTTCTGTCTTCTCCGAATCCAGACTTACTTTGAAACTTCGCAACAGCATGTAAAGAGAGAAGGTAAAGAAAGATTTCTTTATTTCTCCACATGTCCAGACACGTCTGGCCCAAAAAGATGAGTTCAGTGGTCCTCTCCCCTAATGTGAGTGGAGAAGTGGGAGATGGGCCATACCTAGGATGGGCAGGACACAAAGAGATGGGAAGCAGTATATCTACATCATAGCTCTTCCAGTCAGGTTGGCTGAAGTTTGCCAATTAAGACTGGTTTTGAAGTATATCTGGTAGCTGGTATTACCATTCCAGTCTCTAAATCACACTTGAGCTGACAGCCATGAGTATCCTTCTATGCATTATTGCTGCAAACAAAAAGCATCTTGTAACAGCCTGAATTTCTAGAAAGCAAACAGAGGCCTGAGAGGACAATAAGGCCCCTTAGGGGCCTGTAAGGGCTCCTTGGATGTGGAGAGACCTCTTACACACAGTTTAAGGGGTGATAGATCTGGGTACTATAAAGTCAGTTTATAATGAAGCACCCTATCTAAACATAGAAGACCTGGAAAAAAGCCACCTATCCTTTAATTCATATTGCAGTGGCTATGTTTTCTTAGAAGGAAAAGGGTTGGACATTTTTAACATTAGAGGTAAAATGCCATTTCTTATTGAAGATACTTGTGGTAGTGCATTTGTTATAGTGCCAAGCAAGGCAGAATTAATCCCCATATCTTGTTACTTCCTTCTAGCTTTTCTCTTTATCTGTGGTTTACTTTGATTTGCAGAGTCCTTGAAGCATAGCTCATCTCTTTGTGAGTATCCGGAGAGATCTTAATATTTTATAGACATTACCAGAAATAGCTTTTCTTTCTCCTTTGTTTTAGAGGAGACCCATCAGCAAAGTGTGGTTTAAGAGAAGGTAATATACCTGGGTCATTTATTTTCCATGGCAAGATTCCAAACCAGGGCTGTCTATTGCTTTTCAGTTTTCAGTTTCTTGCTAGTCATTAACTGTTTGTATGAAAAGAACATTAAATCCAGTTGGTGGTAGGTCACAAGCAGTGTTCTCCAGGGCTCAGTTTTTATCCATCATCTTTATCTTAAACATCATCTTTGTCGATGGTCTCAATAAGTGCACCCTCACTACATTTCAGGATGATACTAAGTTGGTTGGGAGCATCTATCTGCTTGAGGGTTGGAAGACTCTACAGCAAGACATGATCAGGTTGGATCAATGGGCCAAGGCCAATGGCATGAAGTTCAACCAGGCCAAGTATTTGGTCCTATATTTCAGTCACAACAACCCCATACGATGCCACAGGCTTGGGGAAGAGTGATTAGAAAACTGTCTGGCAGAGAAAGACCTGGGGGCTCGCTGACAGCTGGCTGAACATGAGCCAGCAGTGTGCCCAGATGGCCAAGAAGGCCAATGGCATCCTGGCCTGAATAAGAATAGTGTGGCCAACAGGACTGGGGAGGTGATTGTGTTGCTGTACTCTTCATTGTTGGGGCCACTCCTTGAGTACTGTATTCAATCCATCACTGCAAGAAGGACACAGAGGTGCTGGAGTCTGTCCACAGAAGAGCAACAAAGCTGGTGAAGGGTCTGGAGAACAAGTTTTACAAGAAACAGCTGAGGGAACTGGGATTGTTCATTCTAGAGAAGAGGATGTTGAGGGGAGATCTTACTCTCAAAAACTTTCTAACAGAGGTTGTAGTGAGATGGGGGTTGGTTTCTTCTCCCACATCACCGGTGACAGGATGAAAGGAAATGGTCTCCAGTTGCACAAGGGGATGTTCAGATTGGATATTAGAAAAAAGTTATTTATGGAGAGAGTGGTCAAGCATTGGAACAGGCTGCCCAGGGAAGTGGTAGGGTCACCATTGTGGTTTAGTTGGCTTGTGGTGTTGACTTGATTAAGTTAGATTTCCTTCCCAACCTTAATGATTGTATGTATTTTATTCTATGAATTCTATAACATATGGTACCATTACTGAAATGAGAAAAAAATAGAAAGTATAAACCAAAACATGCATCTGGTTGTCTTTTAAAATCATTAGTATGCTTACTAACCCAAATTCCATAATTAAATGGCAAGGCAATTTTGATTATAGGAAGTAAATTTTGATTATAGGAAGTAATTTCTTTGTAAAACATTCCAATATTCAGCCTTTCCTACAGGTTTGCCCAAGGGGTGGAAGGGTGGGAAGGTTGGGAACTTTGGGTTGGTTTTGTGTTGTTTATTTTCTAGAAGAGGAAATAAATGTCAAGAACATAACACTATAAGCTCATTTATATGTTGCAGCCTGCATGCATTATAACTAGAGTTTTTTCTCTCAGGGAAAAAAAAAAAGAAAAAGGAAAGGCTTTTCAGTGTGCACCAGTTAAAAATTAATTATATAAACTACAAAATTAGAAGTTCCCCTTTGGCTGAATACAGATAACCACAATTGCAGAGCATATAAACATTTCCTAACCTTCCTGTACTAACCAAATTTCTGTTTATTCCAACTTTCACAAGTGAACCCTCTCAGGGACTGTAAAAGGGTTTATCAATACTGCCATGGTAAGTTTTATGAATGTGTGATATAAGGTCAAACTGAGAAAAGGCAGCAATATTTTTAAGGACTACTGATAATCAGAGGGATGAAGTAGTGAAGGAATTCAATTATGTGTGGCCATGTTCAGCTAAAAGTAATTGTGATTCTCATTCCTCCACTTCTGGAAAGCATCTCTCTGCAGGACAGAACTTATGTAGTTGCTTAATTTGAAGTGTATGTTTCTCCTTGTGAAATCAATGAATATAATAATCATGCTCTTAGTCAGTCATGAAAGCAGCAGATTTTCAAATCAAGCCCATGCCAGAATCTAACAGAAGAAATATTTTCATCACTGTGAGCAGGATCTGAAGGAAGAAAAAATGTTTTGTTTTTTTTTATTAGAGTAATGGTTCAAGTTTGACAGAACTTTCAGCTACATGAAGTTAAAAATGTCTTCCATGTCCAAAAGCCAATTTTCTCCTCAACTAATATAGTAAACAAACAGACTTTGCTGCAAGGATAAAAACAATGGGACCCAATGCTGTTTTTCTTATACAAAGAACCTACTTCCTAATGTGCTGCCTATTGGTACAACATCCCACAGAGACAAACCTGCTATTTTTCTGCAAACATCATACTGACTGCTATCCAGGTGTTCCTCAGATGACCCAGGAAGAAAGCATTATATTATTGTTTTGTTATACTCAATTAAACTTGATTTCTGAGCCAATCAGAGGTCATGTGTGTGGGCTTCATATCTGGTGATCCTAAATCCCATCAATTAATAATGTACACTGAACCTTTCTCTTAGAATAATTTACACAATGAACAAAAGAATGCCATTTACAAAAAACATAAGAACCTATTTCTACTGTATGCTATTCCATCCTCTCTTATCTAGCCACTTTATCCACATGGATTTCTTCCAGAAGATAAATCTTTCAGTCAGGATTTCTTTATGAGCTGCAGCCCTTGTACTCTGTGCTGTATATCAAAATTTCAAGACAATTTTTGTTCTCTTGATTTTGTTAAACAATATAAAAGCTTAGAAAGAAAGAAACCTTAGATGTTTATTCATTCTAGTTACAAAAATATTTTGGGGTTGTTTTTCTTTTTTTCCCCCCACTCAACAGAAATGAACAAGGTTACTCTATGTATTATCTTAAATATGCAGAAAGTCCCAGATATTAGATCAATTTAACTATGGCACTAAAAAGACATTAGACTGTATGTAAATGTAGTCTTAAATGCACTGGTGATACATCTTGTTAATTTATTTATTCATAGAACCATATAATGTTTGGTTGGGACCTTAAGGTCCAACCCTTCTAATATTATTGTTTGTGTGATATGTCTCAGCACCCCATCGAGCTGAGACTTAAAACTTTCCAAAGTGGGGAAATCCACCACTTCCCCTGGGAGACCATTCCAACGTCTGACTGTCCTCGTAGTGACAATTTTTCCTCTTGTATTCAAATGGAATCTCCCCAGGAGCATTACACTGATTCATTGCACTGATATATGATGCTGCACAAAGGATGACCTCATAAAAGATCTATGAAAATTTGTCATAGCAAATCTTATATCTCCTTTAATGGAGTTTAAATTTAAGGGTCATTACCGTTCAGATAGAGAGGTACATACTTCCTTCATCTTTCTCCTTCACTGAACTTTTCCCCCTCCTTTCCCTCAACCACTATTTTTCTGCTATTTCTAAACTTTCCCTTCATTGCTGACAATTAAGTGGTAGTTACTACAGATGGGTAAAAGCAACATTTTCTATTCTGCTGGAAATTCACGTATTTTGTCTTGCAAACTCTTCATTTTCATGTATTCAAAACAAACAAGAAGCCTCTACAAATTCCAGACTTCCAAGTCCGTCTAGAAATTCATATGCATCCCATACATATCTGAATTTAATTTCAATCAAGTCTGATACAAGATGCACCCCTCTGCATCTCTGCAATATTGCAGATGAATTGTTATTATTTCCAGTTGTGTCAGGTCGGCTGTGCTGGTTTACCAGGCAATGATTACTACAATGCACCTGCAAGCCTACAATCCCCACCAAACACATTGCTCCTCAGAATCTCTGGCAAAGTCTCAGGAGGCAAGAAGTTCCTCAGAAATCTGCATTTCCCTTTGTGCAGTTCTTGGAGGTCTGAGTTTCACTCTAATATCAACACTAACATGAAGGATCCATATCCAAACCCTCTGCAATCATGGGCTCAGCACAAAAACAAGGTGTGCACTGAAGCCTGTGTGTCTCACCTGTTATCCTACCTGTGGGACACTGGGAGTAAATTCAACAGTGTTTTTGCAAATAAAGTAACTAAAATCAGTCAAACAATGGAGAAAATGATGAAGAAAACTATTTGACCTACTCTTGAATTTGACCTGCTCTTGACCTCCTCTCCAGGAGCACAGGTGGTGTTTTCCTCAACTCCTTTACTGGCAGGGAATGCTGAAAGGAAAAGGAAAGCACACCTGATAAACAGGTGGCATAGAAGCTGGTGCCATAGGTTGAATTTCAGGTTCTTTGATCATGAAGATGTTTACATGGCACCAAACCTGCTGGCACAGGATGGTACAGAATTATCCAGGAGAGGAAAAAGGATTTTTGGCTGGGAGTTGGTAGGGCTCATTGACAGGGCTTTAAACTAGGTCTGAAGGGGGGAGGGGATAAAACTGTGACCATTAGAGATGAGCCTAGGGATGGCATGGTGATGCTAAAGGTGAAACCAATAGCTTAGCCCAAGAAAAGTTTTTACCTCACTAAAGACAGAGCCACTAACAGATGTCCTGGAAGAGAATCACAGACCAACAGGAAGGTGTGTGTGCAGATAGATATAAGCCCTGACAGTAAGGCTGCTTCAAAAGGGGCATATCTCAAATGCCTCTATGCAAACACATGAAGCATGGGGAATAAATGAGTTATCCTTCTGTTTGTCTTCAGGGCTATGATGTTATTGGTATCACTGAGAGGTGGTGGGACAGTTCCTATGACTGGAGCGTGGGGATGGCTGAGTATAAACTGCTTAGAAAGGACAGGAGAGGCAAAAGGGGAGAGGGTGTCACGCTCTACATCAAAGACCAGGTGGAGTATCTCTGCCTGGGTTTGGATGAGGAGCTGACAGAGACCCTGTAGGTCAATATTAAAGGGAAGTCAGAGGCAAATGATATCATAGTAGGGGCCTGCTACAGGCCACCCAACCAGAATGACCAAGTGGATGAGGCAGTCTTTAGACAGATAGGAGCTGCTTCACACTCAGGAGCCGTGATCAACCTGACATCTGCTGGAGGAACAACACAGCAAAGCACCAGTACTCCAGGAAGATCCTTGAGTGTATTGGTGACAACTTCCTCCTCCAAATGGCAGAGGAACCAACCAGAAAAGGAGCTTTGCTAGGCCTTGTTCTCACCAACAGACACGGGCTGGTGAGAGATGTAAAAAATAATGGGAGATGAGGCTGCAGTGGCCATGACACGGTAGAATTCAAGATCCTTAGGGCATCAAGGAAAGTGAGAAGTAAACTGATGGAACTTGATTTTAAAAGGGCAGACTTTAGTCTCTTCAAGGCTCTGCTTAGTAGGGTAGAATAGGATAAAGACCTGCATCAGAAGGGCGCCCAGGAAAGTTGGTCCATATTCAAGGATTACCTCTTGCATGCCTGGGACCAGTGTGTCCCAGTGAAAAGGAAGGCAGGCAGGAGTGCCAGGAGGCTGGTGGGGATGAGCAAGGAACTCCTGAACACACTTAAGGGTAAAAACAAAGTTTACAGAGCATGGAAACAAGGACAGATGACCTGGGAGAAGTACAGAGAAGTAGTCAGAGAAGCAATAGATCAGGTTAGGAAAGAAAAAGCACTGAGAGAATTGGATCTGGCAGGGGGAGCTAAGGACAAAAGGGAAAATTTCTATAGGTATGACAATGATAAGAGGACTAGGGAAAATGTGTGCCCACTCCAGAAAAAAAAGGGAGAGCTGCTCACCCAAAATGTAGAGAAGGCCAAGGTATTCAATGAGTATTTTTCATCTGTCATCACCAGCAAGGCCCCTGGTCACACCCTCCATGGTACAGAAGCCAAAGGCAGGGACTGGGAAAAGGAAGATCCCCCCACTGTAGATGAAGAGCGGGTTCAAGACAACCTAAAGAACCTGAAGGTGAACAAGTCCATGGGACCTGATGGGCTCCTGAAAGAACTGATGGATGAAGTTTCAAAGACATTGTCCATCATATTTGATGGTGAAATTTCTGCTGACTGGAAAAGAGGAAACATAAACCCCATTTTCAAAAATGGAAAAATAAAAGACCCAGGGAACTCCAGGCCAGTCAGTCTCACCTCTATGCCTGGACAGATCTTGGAGCAGATCCTCCTGAGGGCTTTGCTAAGGCAAGCAGATAACAGAGGTGATTGGTGACAGCTAGCATGGCTTCACTAAGGGAAAGTCCTGCCTGATTAATTTGGTGAGATTTTACAATGGGGTCACAGTCTCAGTGAACAAAGGCAGAGCAACAGACTTCATCTACTTGGACCTGTGCAAAGCATTTGACACTGTCCCACACAACATTCTGATCTCTAAACTGAAACAATATGGATTCGATGGAGGGAACATTCATTGGATAAGGAAATGGCTGGATGGTCACATCCAAAGAGCTGTGATCAGTGGCTCAGTGTCCAAACAGAGATGTGTGACGAATGGTGTTCCTCAGGTCGGTACTTGAAGCAGTGCTCTTTCACGTCTTTGTCAGTGACATGGACAGTGGAATCAAATTCACCCTCAGCAAATTTGAAGAAGACACCAAATGGTGTGGTGAAGTTAGCATGCTGGGGGGAAGGGATGCCTTCCAGAGGGACCTTAACAGGCTTGAGAAGTGGGCTTATGCAAACTGCATGAAGTCCAACAAGGCCAAGTGCAAGGTTCTGCACCTGGGTCAAGGTAATCCCATGCATGAATACAGGTCGGGGGGAGGAAAGATTGAGGGCAGTCCTGAGGAGAAGGACTTGGGGATGGTGGGAACCAGAAGCTCAACATGAGCCATCAACATGTGCTTGCAGCCCAGAAAGCCAACTGGGTCCTGGGCTGCATCAAAAGAAGCATTGACTGTCAGTCAAGGGAGGTGATTCTCCCCTTTGGCTCTTCTCTTGTGAGACCCCACCTGGAGTACTGTGTCCAGTTCTGGAGTCCCCAGCATAAGGACATAGAGCTCCTGGAATGTGTCCAGAGGAGAGACACTAAAATTATCAGAGGGCTGGAGCACCTCCCTATAAAGACAGGCTAAAGAAGTTGGGGTTGTTCAGCCTGGAGAAGAGGAAGCTTTGAGGTGACCTTGTAGCAAACTTCCAGTATCTGAAGGGGTCCTACAAGAAAGCTGGGGTAGGGATTTTTTTACACAGGCGTACTGAGAGGACATGGGGAAAGGGTTTCAAACTTGAAGAGAGAAGATTTAGGGCAGACATTAGGAAGAAATTCTTCAATTTGAGGGTGGTGAGACACTGGGACAGGTTGCCTAAGGAAGATGTGGCTGCCCCCTACATGGAAGTGTTCAAGGTTGGATGGGGCCTTGAGAAACTTGGTCTAGTGGAAGGTGTTTCTGCCCATGGAGGGGGGTTGGAACTGGATGATCTTTAAGGCCCCTTCCACCCCAAACCATTCTATGATTCTATGAATGGTAAAAATTACTTCTTTTACATTTTGGAGAAAAACTGAATCACCTAAAAGCCTTAAACAGAAGAAGAGATGTACTCAAAAAAGATGAATTCATGTTTATCCTAATATGAAAGTACTCAGGTATAAAAGAACATAGGGAGTTTTGCTTGCAATTAAATAAATTCCATAGCTACCCTAAAATCTCACAGAACTTGGTTTCAGAGTACATTTGTCACTGTTCCTTGGGGTTGTTTATTACTGCAAAAACTTTTGTTTAAAACTAAATACCATCATGAATAACTAAAAATCTAATTGTGTCTGTCCAAAATACTAACAGGTTTCCCACAATGTAATGACTTAATTATGAAATTTTCTTTTTATTAAAATGGCAACTTTAATATGGTGCTTACAGTAAGCCACAGCAGAAGGATATTGAATCTTTGAAAGATCTTTCGGAATTATGTAAACATCACTTTATTTGCAGTGCACAGTCCAATCTTTCCTATTAATGAAAGATTCCTTTACCAAGTTCCCATAGTAAAGTAGTTTATAGTATTTTCTAAATGAACTGAGCAACATCAGCTTTCAATGCAACAGTGTTACTTTGAACCAGCAGGAGTTTTTTTTCTTCATATTCCACCTGGGAGCTGATTTAAGAACTGCTCTTTTAACAGCTATGTCTTTCTTAATATTTTAATAAGTTTACAGACCTCCTGGGGTGCTTTGCAATATTGCAGTCACTTCAAGAAAATGTTTCTGGTTCAGTTTTAGAGTAATTCAGGAAGCTTTGTGAAATCTTATTAGACTGAAACAAGGTGAGCTAGATGATACCATACTGAGTTTGTTTCATGCCATTACAGCTTTGAGTAACTTGGTCTAGTGGGAGGTGTCCCTGTCCATGGCAGCGAGGTTGAAACTAGATGATCTTTAGGGTCCTTTTCAGCCCAGTGCATTCTAAGATTCTATGATTACAGACTCACCGCTTTTAACCATTTTTTTCTTTCCACCTTTTTCCAGGCTTGTGTATTTTCTCACTCATGCTAGTTTTAAAAGCTGGCCTAATTGTGGTTTTTTTCCAAATTAAGTCCTCCTGAAATTCTCATTGATGTCAGTGGAACTGGGCTTGAATACTTTTATTTGTACTCAGAGCTAACATGACAAACATCCAATCTAAACTTGAAAATATGTGACTGTCTTCTACCTCTTTCCATTTCCAGACCACCTAATAAAGATGGTTCATTGGTGGATATTTTCAGAACGACTGATGTAAAATAGTATTTAAGTGATGATGAAGGAAAGAAGGAAAATCTTTTACTGATGGTCTTTAATGCAAATATGCTCATATCAAGTGCTCAGATCAGGAGAAAAGATACAATAATCTTTGTCAATTTGCACCCCATAGTCATTTATCTTCACACAAAATTTTGTGAAAAATTACAAATGCATTATAGAAATATATCTATCAGATACAATTGACTGCAAAAGTAATAGGATGTGGCAAGTCAGGTGCAGTTTACAGACTGAAAGCATATAAAGAAAGTGTTAAGTACATAAAGAGTACAAGAATTTTTTCTTGTATGAACTTTCTAAACTTGGTCCTTTTATACTTATATATACGATAGGATTTCTTTAATTAGAAAATATGCACGAAAAGAAAATGAAAATTTAAATTCACCTCCTGTAAAAGAAGAGAACTGTTACTGTTAAGAAACAGCATTCTCACTGTAATGGGAACAAACATTGAAAACTAGGAATTACCCATCTCTGATTTGGCCAACATTGTGTTTTTCACCTCACAGGTGACTGCCCCTAGTCTGAGAGTCAACTCTGATCTACTGGCTGGATAGACAAGTACAGTGTCATTAAGTGCTTTAAAAGTTAGAGACAGTTCTTAAGCTTTACTCATCATTCAGTAATCGCCAGGACACATCATAGTATTGATGTCATACACATACAAGAACTGCCACCAAGTGCTTCACAAATGCATGACTGTGGTCTGGTTTTGATGCTACACGTAGACTTCCTCTTTTGATGCCTGCAACAGGACATTTTCAGTTTTTTCCCTCCAACCATGTTGATTGCCTCTTCCTCAGACTGTGCCTTTGCTCCTACTGGGGGCATGCATTTGGATTTCCTCTGCACAGAAACTCGTGTGCATATGTAAGAGTGGTGGGGTATACATGTGGTATATATACATATATTCTGTATATATATATCTGACTGTGAATGTGCATGCAGGTGTGTGTGAGAGTATGTAGTGTATCTGCATATGTATTGTAGCTGGTTCTGGTGCACACCTGGTTCTTATCACTATGTGCACCTTAGATTAGCTAGGGCATACACTCAACCAGGCAGAGACATAATCTGAGGTGATATAAAATATAATTCTATGAAAACCAATTAGTAATTAAGTCTAGAGACAAATTACATCAGTTTTGTTTTGTTTTTTGTTTTTTGTTTTTTTTCCAGGTTGTGTGTGTTGGCAAATACACGAGACAACAAAAACTGTGGTCAAGTGCTTCTGAATTATTTCCCTTCCATTTCTCCATTTTAGTAAATGTGGACCAGAACATTTACTGGGGCTCCAGTCTCTTGAAACAAATGGATATTACATATTTCAGTTACAAACACATATTTTTTCTTCAGCTCAGTCCTCCTAATGAATAAATTTCAGTTTTTCTTCTTGCAAGCCCAAGTCCCTTGCAAGATACACTCAGCCAGTTGACCAGCGCACTGTCTAAATTCTCTACACAAAATGGAGACTACTTTCAGTTCCTAATTGAAAACATTTGTCTGATTATAAGTACTGATTTATCTAATGATATTTCTAGGTAGAACTTACTATAATAATTGATGCTATTTGCCATTGCAGACTGAGTGATAATCTGTGTATACCATCTGTGCCATAATATCTGTTTATCAGCTGACCTAGGTCAAGTCAATCTACACAAACCACTGAAAAGAAGTTTAAGAGCAGTGCTCTCATAAATCCCCACAAAGTCTGGAATACTGAATTCTAGACAAAGATCAAGTAATTTGTAAACTTAAAAGACTATACAATTTTTCCTTCTGGGACATAAAAGTGTCTTCCACCACAAAAGAAACCATGCATACCAGCTCTCCATCATCAACAGTTTACTCACAATTAACCAATGCAACCAGAAAATTATTGTCAGATCCAGGCCTGAAAAGTGCAGGATTTTATTTATTGCCCTTATCTTTCACCCTCATATTGTACAGATCTAGTTTGTAAAAAGTTATACTTAAAAAGGATTTCTGCTGTGATTTCAATTTGTAATGCTAAAAAGAGTTTAACAACCAACGAATCACATCATTCCTTTGCACAGACTTACCTGCTAAGTAACATGTTAAAAAAAAATCCAAATAATCCTTTCTATTTAGAGTCCACATGTTGCTGAATAGAACATTACATCAGTCATATTCACTGGGTCATGTAGGTTAGTTACTGCTTGGCCACATTTATCCCACAAGACCTCAGATTTCATTCTACACCTGAGTTAGGTGCAACTCAAGTTCTGTTGTGTTTAGGGCTTAGGGAAAAGAATTTCCAGGTTCCACTTAAGTTAGCAGAAAGGACAGACCTATCAGGTAAGATGCTACATTGGTTAAGCATGGACACAGCCTTAGACGATAAGGCAGAAAAAAGTTACCCCTATTTTTTCACAGCTCATGCAAGAATGAACCATAATCATTGGAAGTTTACAGGAAGGAGTCCACTTCAAGAGGACATCTAAAAGTCTGGGGAGATATGTAGAAAGAAGATTCATACAGATGCAAATTCACAGTAAATCTGCTATTTTAATGCTACCACAGTTGTTTCTTATCAACTGCAGATGCATGTTTCCATTAGTATGATCATGAATAGAGAGTAATAAATTATAGAAACTTCAGGAGACTGGAAAAAAGCCTCAGGTGAATCAAGCAAATGCTCAGGTAGGAAGAGGAAACTGGCTTCAAGGGCACTGTGATTTTTTAAAAGTCCTTCAAGAAGAAAGATCTTCCTGGAGTGGAATGAGGACAGTGATGAGTTTAAGCCAGTGTAGATCAAGGCATAAGTTGTCTGTGAACAAAACATGCAAAGAATAAATTGTTGCACTCCTTCATTTTTCTCTTTCCCCACTGAGATGTCTGCTATTTTATGCTGTTATACCTTTTTTTCCCCCTGACATTTTCACACCCTGGTCCCTGGCTATCTGTATATTTAAGGTTGATCTACATGCTTGATAGCTACCATTTATATTCTTCCTTTCAGACACGAAAAGCCTTTAGAATGACTGGCATTGTCCCAACTAAGGTGCAAAATAACCCTTATGAAGGGCTCTTTAATAATGTTATCCACACGAAGCCACAGCATATGTTCCAGGAGAAACTCAGCTCACAATTTCCTGGCTGTGTCAAAAATCTCCCAAATGCTGCTAAAGTAAATGGAGCGTTTTGGCTTTAATGCATTATTTTGTGTGCAGGGATGGAAAAATGTTGGTCATTCTTTACATTCTTTTACTGAATTCCCAGAGTAAAATCACCCAAAAAAAAAAAAAAAAAAAAAAAAAAAAAAAAAAGAAAAAAAAAGTAGGCAGGAAGTAGTTTATCTTCCTTCATGATTACATAAGGTTGATCTTCTATTACGAGGTAAGAGGCAGAATTATAAGTTGATCTAAGTCAAGTACATCTGTTATTATTTTTGCCACATACTATTGTTGTGGTTTATGTCCAGTTTGGTAATGTTCCCAAGATCATCCCAGAGAAAGTTTTAGGGTAGAATATGTCTTTAGAGTCTGTATATGTTGATTTTAGGGAGATGGGAGAAGGACAGTCTTTGCTTTTAGAAAATATAAACGTGCTTTGTTCCTGATGAACCTTTGATATAATCTGAATTTACTCACTTCCTATGGTAGCATTTTCCCATTGTTTCCATTAATTTGCTGGATGAGGAGTTGATTATTTGGGATAATTTTGTCACCATTTTGCTCAACTATAAGTCAGTTTATGTTCCATTGCATTCCCTGGGGAAAGTGTCTGTGATTACACTATTGTCTAGTGATCATGAATTTAACCAAAAAGAATTTAAGACAACCACTTCTTTGTGGGTTTTTCACTTTTGATATTCATCAATAAAAGAGGAAAATACAATAAATTTGGCATCGAACCACTGAGATTTCAAATTTCCTATTTGTTAGGAGGAACACAAGCTGTCATCAATATATTAGTTAAGGAGTCATTTTTCTCAGCAAAAATAACTATAAAATTTCAGCCAGCTTTACCCACCATCCCTCTACTTCTCAGAAAGAAAATGTGGAAGTTGTTAGTTCATATATAATATGAATGAAACATAAGTTTCCATTTATGATAAGTAAAAGATTAATTTTTCTCTTCTGCTTTTAATTCATCTGTAATTCTGCTCCTCTTGAGCCTGTCCAAGGCCAAATGTTCACATTCCAAAACATATAATTTTTTATATTTTACAAACAGAAGACTTTTTTTTGCTAGAAAAGAGAGCTCTTAGCACATGATTGAAAACACTTACATTTTGCTGACAATATTATTTTTCTTTTTTTCCTCCCTCCGTGCTCCCCCAAAATTGAAGGAAACTCTCTAGAATGTGTCTTTGGTCAAACTCACGTACATTTTCATATAGTTTAATCCTAAAACTAATACAATTTAAAACACATATAAGACACAAGAATGCATTGCACAATATTGATTAAAGAGAAAGTTTTGCTCATCAATGACTGACAATCTACTTTGCCAAAAAAATCTGAAGCATATCACCATTTTCCTTCATAACTCTGCTAAAGCAACATGATAAAAAAGAGCCACATCTGCCAAAAGCCAGTCATTGTATTTGCTATGCAAGACAATACCTTTTTTTCCACCTCTCTATCTGCAGATCCTGTTCTTGTCCCCAGGACCACAAGAATGCAAGTCAGAACTCATCCTTGCACTTCTAATACGAGTTCTGTCAGAACTCCTGATGATTAACCAGGATATTTTATACATCTGGTCTAGATGTCTCTGAACAGATAATAGATAATTATCACACTATCTCCCAGCATTTTAATGTCTTTGTATCGAAGAAAAATACAGAAGGTTAATATATTTGTCTCCTTTTTACTTATCTGTACTCCTTTTCTCACTGAAATGTCATTCTCAATTAATGGTTTGAGGCTTCTGGGCAGAAAAAAATAAGCTCAGTCAAAGCTCAAACATAATGGAGTAATCAGAAAGCAAAAAGCTAATGGTTAAATCCAAACCCACTTATTTTGTTCCCCTAAGCAATACTGCAGGCTCAGATGCATTAACCAAGGTTAAATCAAATAGTCATGATGTCTGTATGTTCAATTATGCATAGCCTGAGCCTGAGACTCATTCAGGGCCAGTCTTCCACAAAATAATGCCAGCTTACACCTGTCAGAATCTGGCCACATTTCAACCTAAGTCTACCCAAATCTTTTTTTATTTTATTTTTAATTTTTTTTTCCCCACAGATGCAAACTGTGCAAAATATACATTTAAAAAAAAATTTAAAAAATTTTAAAAAACACCTGATGATACGATTATCCTTTTCTTTTTTCCTTAAATAGCTCAAATGTGATTTTTGTAGTATTTCATTTTACAGTTTAAACCTCTCTTTTGCTAGTCTTTAGTCCCCACATATTTTCATAAATCTGAAAAAGTGGGTTACATTTCAAGTTACATCCCTGAGAACTGTACAAGTCAGTGGCTTCGGGTGTTTAACAAGAGATCAACAGCCACAGCTCTTGGAGAGAATAGGCTCAGCTATGGAAATTGCCATAGGGCAGGTATTTTTTAAGAAATACTTCTTAGGAGGTTATTTATCTGAGAAGTGGAAAAAAGTTTAAAATGTTGGAAGTGTTTTATAGGAGTCTAAATTAACTCATCGGGCTTGCAGACAAGAGCATCAATATTTTTTTAATTGTTATTAAAAATTTGAATCCAGGTATCTCAATTTCCAGCTTCCAGTCAGGTGTTCTGATCTCACTTTTAATCTATAAATGATAGTACAATAGCTTGAATTGTCACTGATATTGCTTATGTTCCAAGGATTTTAGAAGTATCACATATGTAAACATAAGGTACTTACTTGATTACTCCTTTTAAAGCAATACTATTCAAAATAAAGGAATGAAATTATTTTCATGTGTTTGTTTTTCTACATCTTGCTTGTTTCAAAATTCCTAATTGCATAAAATTCCTTGTGTTATAAAATTTTTAAAAGCCTTATCAAAATAAACCATACGCTCACTTTTTAAATTACATATAACACTTAACTATAGAGCTGAAGCTGGAAACATTTTATTTCAGTTTTCTCTTTATATATCAAGATATATTTCACTACCATGAAGTATCCATCCACTGATTCACTTAATTTAAGTTATACAGTCTTATAAAACCATCTCTAGGCTTTGCTATGTAGCATACAAATTATCACTTGGGCAGTTTCTTAGCAAGGAAATATCCCCAATTAGTCTCAAGGATTCTGTGGTTCTGATTAATATGCAATATCATATTTTCTTTTCTCTAGTTGTTTTCTCTAAGAAAATATTAACTATCAATTTCCCTAGTCCCTCACATACACAAAGGGTAAAAAATATAGTATTTTTTTAAAATTATACTTTCAGAAATTACCAAGAATTCCAAAAGAATATCAAGTATTAAGACAGGAAAGGGATGCCTTTGTTATTAAGGAAATGAGATCTGACCCAAGACACATTAGGCTTTCCCTGGGAACTGGGGATGCAAAGATATTTTACTTTACTTTACTAAGATACTTAATATCAGTACTCAGAATACTGATATAAAAATTAAAATATGTATAAAAATGCCTTCTTTTTTTTTCCATCTTGCGATGTCCAGTTTGATCTCTGCTTTTACAATATACTTATTACATGATGTGTAATTACAAACCTTACAATTTGTTGCTGTTATCTAGTAATGCTATTAATTTTCATTCATATTTAAGTCTCTCTCAAAAATTATTTATACATGAGCTCATTGATGGTTCCTCCCCTACATTAGGTTTATCCTCCTGTAATTTATTTCTGTGAAATTACTCATTAAAAGAGTCAAAATGAAAGATGAGCCTGAACCATGCTCTGCTTTCACGTCACTAATGTGACTGAACTGCAATACAGTATTTAGATCTATCCATAGCTTTTTTTTTTTTTTTAATTCTTGTAAAATTATGGTAACGATGAACTAGAACACATCATGCAAGGTCATATAGTCTACTTTACTGCTCTACATAATTTCTGACATGTGTTTGTCAGAGCTGTCCTCATAGGAGAAAAGACAAAACTTCTTAGCAGTCAACTCCTTCTTTGCTCATCAGTGTTGAAGAATAATACACAGGAGTAGGCAGAAGAGTATTACAAAAAGATTTGTATATTTTACCTTTAGTTAATGTGCAGACCCTTGTTATTTTCCTGGAGCCCATAACATCATCCATCTAAGAAATAAGCTGTTACCAAAAGTACTCTGTTTCCAAATTCTGCCAACATGCAATTCAGATCTCTGTTCTGTCCCAGATGCCACAATGTAAGCCATTCACACATGGGCATGTGGAAAAAGAAAAGCACTAAATGTTTCAAAACCTATTTATTGAGGTAATTTATTGGATTACATCCAAATAGATACACATGAACTTTTGCAGAGACTTTCAGTATCTTTTAGAAAGGACACTAGAGGAGAGCATTCTTTTCCTTTTTGTTGTGTTCCCTTTTGTTCTGAAGCCACACAGAGTGTGAGAAAAATGCAGATGTTACTATATCTGTCATTTAGGGGGAATACATTTATATAGTGCTTTTGAAACACATAGAAGATCTGTTTGTTAATGTGAGGTCAAACTGGACATCAGACATCAGAGACACACATAGAAATATCTGCATGTGTAATGAAACAAAGGCACAAATACTGGGTAGGCTGCAGTGTCCATTGCAACTCTTTTCCCTTGAAAATGGTTCCAAAAGGAAGGTTTTTTAACCCTGGGATGTACAGGATATAGATTACCACCTGCAAACTGTAGTCCCTGGATGCAGTACAGTATCTCCTCCTGTTCAGAGTGTTTGTTTACATAGTTTCCACTAGAATTGATTGGATAATTTCCTGCTGGCAGCTTTGCTCCAGGATGTGGAGTCTGCAATCTCCCACTCATACTTTGTGAGGGTTATGTTTCTAAACTGTGAACATGGGTGTTATGATAGTCAGACCCATTAAATTTATTAGGGTGCCTCATCATCTCTTGTATGGGAGCAAAATGGTACCAGGCCAAGGACCCAACAACACTGCACATCATCCATTGGATGCTCCATAGGGCACAGTCTAGGAAGTGACAATTTAGCTCCACAGAACTGGAAGAGGAGAAAGGAGAGCTGGAAAGAAGGAAAGATGAATGTGTTTATTTACACAAGCGTTTATGGCCATATTAAGGAGAATATTTAATCTGCCTACCCTTACAAATAAGTGTATTTTTCTGAAAATTTCATGCTTCTGTTCTATTTCAGTAACAGCATGCTCTTCTAACTATGCCCAGCAGTCATGATTAAAAAAAAAAATTCTACAGCTGCCAGCTTCATATGGCTTCTCACCTGCAGGTTCTCTTGACTAGTAGCTTTGTCCCTGTGCTGCTTCTAAGGAGTCACCTGAAAAAGAAAAACAGAGAACCAGAAAGAACATTCTTTACTGTTTCAGAAAAAAATTTCAAGAACCATAATTATTAACAAACTCAGGGATTGGAGGGGGAATATCTTACACTTTGGCGCACTGGTATGATTTCTATTCCAGGACAAATGTAATAACATTTCAGTCTGAAGAAAATGCAGGTGAAAAGAAAAAAACAAAACAAACAAACAAAAAGCAAACAAAACACCAAACCAAACCAAAACAAAACTTCAGGTTTACATAATATTTGATAATTCCTCTTGGTTTTGCATTATAATATCTTGTGGCATCTCACAAATGTCATTCAGTTTCCCTAAGCTCTGCAAAAAATTTAAGCAATCAGAGGCTTTGGAGTACAGTCAAGCCACAGAAGATCATATTTCCTGGTGGAGTCACACCCAATCAGTCTGCAACACTCTATATTTTAACAACTCGATTAGTGCTACCAAATAAAAGGCAACTCTGACTATAACACAACTTAAAGACAACAGTAAGAAAAAAATACTTTGGTAATAGAAAATAAGACATTTATGCAGGATAACCTCATATCTACTATTTTAATTTTCAACCGACAAATTATTCACTACTAATCATTGGCATAATCACAGACATTCATTTGTATGAGATAAACCAATCTGTATTCTTCTTTTTCTATAAAAATCCCCACTCCAACGA
Source organism: Florisuga fusca (assembly GCA_038090715.1). Classification (NCBI taxonomy): domain Eukaryota; kingdom Metazoa; phylum Chordata; class Aves; order Apodiformes; family Trochilidae; genus Florisuga; species Florisuga fusca. The sequence goes on from JAAWXA010000003.1 coordinate 37,613,595, forward strand.
ACAGCATAACAGAAGAACTGATGCCATGAAAGACAACACTGAGATGGAAAACATGACAAAAAAATTAAAAAAGCAAACTCCACGCTTGTTTCCTTCAGGAACAGCAAGGTCTGCTTAATTTTCCACACATAGGAATGTCACCACTTCTACTAATTCTTTTCAAAATGCAACACAGGTGGCACATGGCAGAGGAATAGTAGAAGTGATGAGGTATAGAACCATAGTGATGAGGTATAGAACCATAGCAAGAATGGAATTAAAGGTGTGCCCAATGTGTTGTGACTGCCTCTAGAAGTCATAAAACAGAGAAAAATGTGGGGGTTTGGGGAGCACTAGGGTGGCTGTGCTTGATCTTTCTCAGAAGAGAGAAGACCTTGCCCTGACTGTCTTCAGGTTGGGACTAATGGCAGGAGACCCACTTCTTTTACTGGTATTCTCTCCTGACCCTTCTGAGGACATAGATGGGAAGAGTGACGTGGTGCTAAAACATCTCTGGAAGTCTTGCTGATGTGTCTACCATGATGCAAAACAAAAATTGCTTTCCAGAAAAGCAAACACTGGCTGGATTTGTCTTCAGAATGAGCACTGTTACACACTGCCTAGCATCTGAGCATCTTCAATGTAAAACTGATGTGACAGAACGGATGATCTGTAGGTGCCCCAGAACCAGTAGAGGAATAGATGTGTTTATTGATCCCAGTATGTTATTCAGAAGCAACCAAATTAGCTAAATTCCTAGTTGTTTTCAAAACTTATTAGACTGACCACTTTCTGACTTTTAGCATTTTAAAAATGCAGAAAGGTAATTTCATATGAAAAGCTGAGATATTAGAAAAGGAATATAAATCCCCTAAATACAACAATAAAAAATGGTTGTAAATTTACCTGGAAATAGAATATGCTCTATGTGCACAAATGCCATCATAAAAGAGACTGGTAGTCTCTCAGGTCTATTTCAAAAAACAGTATCTGTATACAAAGAAGAAAATGCTTTGTCATTAAAACCAGAAGAAATGGGGAATCATTTTACTGTAAAAATAATTTGCTCTTTACTAAGACTGACAAGTTGTATTTACTGTAACTCACATTTCACCCAAAATGGTTTGACAAAAACTACATATTCCTTGATATGGGAGCCCATCAGTTCATAAGTTGTTGTGATGTCATGTTTTCGTGGGTTTGCACTGATGGTTTTAGACACGTAGCTCTGTTATAAGTAATAATCCAGCAAACCCAGACTGTTACTGTTTGTTTGTTTATTTTTTACATTATATTTCAGGCTCAATATAATCCTGCCTTTGTGTCATCAGCTTTACATCAGCCAGCCACAGATCATAATCCAGCATTCATTGTCACTGTTTGCATTGAGTATTACTGCTTTCAGCATCCTGGGACAAAACAATGATTGAATGAAACTTCTCTTTGCCTTTTACTTTTGTCTGAGGGAAAGTGACTGCATACACTTTTATTTAAAATTCTAATACAGGCATCTAAAATCAAGATAGAAGAAGTGAGAAATGTAACATAATCTAACCAAATATCATTTATTTTTTTTCCCAAAAATATGTTTAGCTTTATCGATGAACTCTTACCTCTGACAGCAGTTGCAATTTTGGCATTATGCCTGAATTAAAAAGAAATTAAAAGAAAGAAAGAAAGAGAGGAGAGAGAACAGAAGGAGAAGAGAAAGAAGGAGAAGGAGATGAAAAAAAGAAAAAGAATGAGAAAGAAAGAGAAAAGAAGAAAAAGAATAAAAAATAAAGAAATACAGAATAAATATTTGTAAATGTTTTTAGACATGTAGTTTATACATTGGTGAATGGTTCTTTATACATGATATTTATGGGGTATTTGGTTTGTTTTGTGATTTTGTTTCAACTTTTAAGGAGTGCCGTTAATGTGATTAATTAGCAAGAATTTATTGACTAAAAAATCTGCACAGCCAAACATATATGATTTTTAAAATGTATTTTTTCAGGTGAAACTATAAACCAGGGTCCTAATTAAGCCCTGCTGTTTCCTGAGATTTTGTGTGCGCTACGCTGGGAAGGAAAGTTACATGGAACTTTACTTGATCATGGAAGAAAAATCTGGAGAGTAAATTCAAGCATTCTATTCAGTTCTCAAATATAGTCTTCACTTGAGGGCTAGAGTGAATTTATGCCCACATTAAACATTAAAGCTCTGTTATGGGGCCAAATAAGGGGAAAGCTCAAATCAGCTCAAACATCATGAGGGTGGAACTTCAGCACCACTGAAGCAGACACCACTAGTATTATTAGATTTGGCTCGAAATGCTGTGATTGATCACAGAGTTTGATATTATGACATTCTATTACACACATTCTCTTCCCATTACTCTGCTAAAATGGGAAGCTTATTTCTATAATACAAAACAATTTGTAATAAGCATAGTTTATTATAAAAAGGATTGGAAGCTTTGAAATTTGCTTTGCACGGACCTTGTGGGTAGCTGTAGCTGAAACTATACTCCACCGAGTTCTTAACCCACTTCAAAGAGAAGTTCTTTATAAAAATGGAAGGAGGAGAGAAGTAGCCTAATCACTGATTTACACAAATTTTTGACAGAATCTAGTTTTGTGTCTCCTGTGAGGTATCCGCATTGTTAAGACTCATATGTACAAGTACAAACTTACACAAGGAATGCTGTCAAAAAGTACGATCACTACAACACAGTGCTATCAGTTACTGTGGAATCCACAGAAAAGGATAAACAGAGTTGCTAAAATTATATAGGACACTTAAGTTTAGGTAATTCAGGAAGAAACTACTAGGTTCCCTGAAAGTGTCAAAATACTCATCACATCTGTATATTTCTAACACAAACAATCTCACCAACTGAATTTTTAAATAGACCTTTTAAAGCAAATGATAAAACATTTTGTTTACATTTTCAGCTATAAATGCTGTCTCGGTTATTTTTCACTGAAATACAGAAAAAGGAGTCTGGATGAAATTAAATTACATACATGTAAACGTGCCTTTATAAAAGCTATTCTGCAGTTGAATCCCTGTCTCTCAAATAGTTTGGGTTAAAAAAGTGATCATGGTATATGTCATATGTAAGTCATTGCCCTTTTTATTCTTCTTGCTCCATACATAGCATATTTTGGGAAATTTTAAATTATTTCCATTTTCTCTCCTGTCATTATTTTCATTTTATCTCTTCTATGTCAAATTTCTAGATGCAGATGAAGTCCAAATGAGTTAAATGAATAGTCTAACCATTTTGTATAGGTATCCATCCCTCCCCTTTTAATTTTTTTTTTTTTAGGCCGTTATACCTGACACAGCCTGATATGACCCAGGCAAGTGCAGGTTCTCTAAAATGAGCCTTGAATCAAGGCACGTGGGCTTCTGTAAGGTGTCTCACATGCTTGTTCACATTCCTCTTTAGTCCTTCGGACCAAGGTAAGGTCCAAAAATCCCACCCCTTGACATTTCAAGTGTTGCACACAAAATGCTGCTGTATTCTCTCAGCTTGAAGAATGGGAAATCATACAAAAGTGCATCACTGAATAATAGCACTCTGACAGCCAGACACCCTCCTCAGCAATGAAGTGCTTAGACAAAAATCTTTGCTGACCTCCTTCAGCACAGTCAAACTTGCCTTGTCATGATGGCTGTGTCAATGAAAGCCTTGCTCAAATGAATAAAACATTAGGATGTGTATCTCCAGCTGGACATATAAGCTGCTTCTGCTGGGTGTAATATACATAGCACAGGCAGAAACATAGAAGAAATTAATTTTAACTGGATCTCCGAAATCTCTTCAGCTGTTCATATTGGTAAGTCTTTCAATAGTAAGCCTTTGAAACGAGATGGAAAGGTATATAGCATGGCAAATATCCTATAGGAACGAAGTCTGACTTTTTAAATATTTTCCCCTTTGCCTTGCCTTCAAAATGCATTAAATGACTGAGAAGGATGGGTTTTGCTTCAGATTCCCCCCCCTTTTCAGCAGGTTTTAGGCCTTGGGCTATTGGTATCCAAGCAGTTAAAACTACATCAGCGCTAATAGCTATGAGCTCATCTTGTATAAGCACATTTTTAGTTAAACACCGCAATCTTGGAAAAAAATGTTAGTGTGCTTAAACAGCCTGGCTCAGAATAGCTCACAATATGACGCATACCACAGGAAATAAAGTGGTATGAGGCACCTACAAAATATTTTTCAAACAAGTCATTGAAGCTGTAAGCCCCATGCCTCAGCTTTAGGAAGTCACTTATTAAGAATCAACACCAGTCGTGCCAAGCTAAGCTCTTGCTCTTGGTGATTTTCCAATTGAATATTCAGGGCCCTGTCTCAGTCTTGTTTTCAGGGAAGTACATGCCTGGAATGTTAGCGAGCTATTTGCTGGAAAAAATGCCCACAACAGGCCCAATGTTGATCACATTAATGCATTTGAGTGGGTATAGAGTGCAAATGATTGAAAGTGCTTCCAGATCTTGGTTGCTGGGGACAAAGCAGGCTCTGTTCTCTGATCTGATGGTCATTTTTTTCAGCAGAGGATGTGGTGCAGGAAGAGGGAACAGTGCCAATCTCTGTCTAATGGCTCCAAACAGGGCCTGGGCCTAGCTCTTTGGATGCTGATGAGTGGGAAATGAAACACAGATGGGTCAGATGGGTAAGGAGAGGGGGGATTACAGGTCAGGCCAAAGAGTTGGAATAAATTAAGTGCTTATGAGGTACAGAATGGCACATTGTGAAAGTAAATGGGCAGGGAAAAAACATTTTGGCATTGTTAGGCACAGTGAGCAGAAAAAAACACCCCATCTTCCCAGACCACTTTTGCACATTACATCCTCATTGGGATTACCACATATTTGATGTATGAATTGCTTTCTGCAGTACAGGCACTGCAAGGCTGCAGCATTCTGCAGGACCCAGGAGAAGCTGATTTTCCATTAAACACTTCAGGAGTAATTTTTTGGGAGAAATACTTTGGTTCATAGACCCGATTATAAGATAGACAGCTTCTTAATTCCCTAGAGATGTCTGACAAAAGTGTAAGCAACCACGTAAGAATACTCTGAGGAAATTAAGCAACAAAAGGAGTATTTCATGCATTCTCAAAATACTCCATCCATGTTTGGTTTTATCCCTTTCAAATCTTTGTATTTACATGAAAGAAAAGGATTTGGTTTAAAGAAATAGTCCTAGAGGATTCTGGCTGAGAAACAAAACTGGGGGATTTTCCTGGAAACGTACACCAGAAATTTTACCCTTTATACCCCCAAACAAATCCAAACCCACGATGATATAAAAATGTTTTCATTAAATAATAGGCACAGAGGTTCACTACAATTATTTTTGGCATCTCTATTCCATACATAATAGCCAAAAATACATTGCCAAACTCTCTGTTGACTTGTACAGCTGTAGTGCTACAGATTTGAAATCCATTGCATTAATAAAACTTGAAAGGCAAATAGGGCCCATGAATTTGAACTAGATTTGAGGGGAGTTTCAACAACTTTTTTTCTCCAGTCCTAGATTTCAAGTACTTTCTTGACTATGAGTATTTATGCCTCCTGAAAATGCAGTTACTATGACAGGCAAAATAAATACAGGTGATTCCACACAGCGTGGCTAGAAGTCAAGTGAGAGTCACCACTCTGGTGGTATACTCTGTGGTACAGACATGCATCAAAATTGAGACTAAAGATAAGAAATGCCAATATTAGTGATAGAGTTGCTAAAGAAGCCCTGGATAACAGGCAAAGAACCTGCTATGTCCTTTTTAACACAGAAAACACTGCTGTCTCTTGGGCAGCAGAACAGGCTGGGAAATGTTTCTGCTTTGTCACATCAGTTTTCAAACCATGGTCTACTTGAGATCATATCCACTGGTAATGCCTCTGCATTTTTCAGCACCTTTCTTTTCCTTCCTTCCTCCTTCCAAGCTGATAGACACGACTCCCCCCACCACCACCTCACCCCCCCAAAAAAAAAAAAAAAGAAGGAAAAAAGGAGTAAAGACAGAAATATAGTTATGTGAAACAGTGTTTGTACAGCAAAAAAGGAGCCATAGACTTCTGAGAGAAGAGGAAAGCAGGGTATGGCAATATTCAGCTCAGAATCATTCCTGAACAGATGCCTGCAAGAGGTACAATGGATATACTTTTAATTAAATACTTTCTGAAATTCACTTCTCCTGCGTGATCTAGAGAGTAGCTCAGATTTGGTAGGAAGAAGAAGAGGATAGGCACCAGTCCTGTCTGAAAGACTGGTATTTACACAGTCAGAAGGGAATCAGGAGAGCTCGGGCTGGAACGCAGCACGCCTTGTGCTCCCATACAGTACCACATTGTCTGAGCTCTGCAGTGTTTCTTATGGCCAATGGGAAAGGCTTTTTTTATTTTTTCTTTTTAGTTACTGTTCCTAGAAAGTGGTAAGATACATAAGAAGAAAAGACACAGATACATGTCTCTACCTTTGAACTTTCTGGTCCAGCTAGATATCTGTTTTCTGGATAATTGCAACTGGCCTTTTCTTCACTCAAACTCTCAAGCTTAAAGCAGCATTTTCAGCCTGAGTTCAGAATGAAAGGAGATTTAATATTAGAAAAAATGTGAGATGAAGGGACTACATAATTGCAAAGAGCAGGAATCCAAGTGAGGGCTATCAAAAAGCACAAGCCATGGTCTTGCAAATTTACTCTGCCTACAAATCCCATAATTTCTTGCAACATTTAATATGAAAGCCTTATAGTAAGGTTATATGACTTAACGATCTCATGCTGACATCTGACATTTCCATAAGGCACTAGGTACAGTGTGAATGACTCTGATGCACAACCCAGATGTCCTGCCCATGAATACTGCATACACATCCATCCCATCTCTGCTGTGGTCCATACCTTGTCACTTCTACCATTCCTCTGCCATGTGCCACCTGTATTGCATTTCGAAAAGAATTAGTAGTTTGGGTTGCCCTACAAGGTGTCCATCCAGGATGTCTTACAGAAGACATGCTCAGAAATGTAGTTAAGCACAGAGTGTAAACAAATAAAAAGTGCAGAAGTTAAACTTATTGGTGCATGCTTCTGATCAGAAGAGTCACAAAGAAGTGTAGACATTGGGCCTGTAATCTTGGGAAAGCTAAAAGTCGGTCTGGTGATCCTGCAAATGACATTCTAGCCACGAGAACTCTCTTATTGTAGCAAAGCATTAGGTGGTAGCCATCGAAGATAACAGTGAAGAAAAGCGAGACCATTGTTTTGCACCATTTTACATGGCCAGAAAAACTGGCCGGGCATTGGAAAAGAAACACATTTCACCTTTCTTCAATATATCCAACCCGTCTGCTATTCCAGTAGCTGAGTTCTTTTTCTATGAGGAAATATGACTGAACTCTTCTTCACATTTGAGGCCAAGGTTTCCCTTAGAGTTGGAAAGTTCAGTGTGGAAGAAAAGTCACCTCAGAACTAAATTAGTCTACCTGCTCTGCAGCACCTGTTGGTTTCAAAATAAATTACAGTTGTTGTTTATTATTAGGCAAAATATTACATCTCATTGGGAAGCTGCTGGTTATTTCACTCTCAGGGCTTTTTATAAAACCTTTTCAATGATTTCATACTATGTTAAGTAACCCAGAGCTCAGAAATTAAAAAAGCTTTCCATCTTTCAGGGCAAATGTAAATTTATTCCTAATATTTATTCATAATGAATTAATGATATTAAATAGCCAGCCCCTAAATGACTCACTAAGATAATGAGAGGTATTAGGTACTTAGGATGATGGAGGCACTTGGGTAATAAAGTAAAAGAACCTAGATGGGTGGAAAAATAGATCTGAAGAGTGTTTTTCTAAATAAGAACCACAAGTCAGTGTGTAAAAACAGCAATGGAAAAGGAATCTGGTCCAACTTATGCAAAAAGCCTCACTCTTCAGTATTTCCTAGTTCTCAACCTGGCCTCTCTGGCCTTTACTTTTAGAACAAGGCTTCTTTAACTCCTGCTGATGCAATAACTAAAAGCAGGGCTCAGCCTTCAATGCCTGGTATTAAACTGGTGCAGCTAATGTACTCCATTGTATAGTGCTGCAAACAGTAGAGCCCTCATACAGTAAGCACCCTTATATGAAATGATTCCATTATCAGATGCATGTCACTGAGGATTTCCTCCTATGTAAAACACTGACACAAATTGCTGAGCTACAAGATTTATCCATTTACCGCGCTACATTTTTCACAGGATTTTACCTTCCCGCACACAGACATTACTTAACAAGCCTGCTTCTGTACAAAGAAAAATCATTTAAAAATATATAAAAAATCAGTATAGCACTTATTCTGTCAAGAAGGGTTTCTTCTTGAGAGGGAATTTCTTGAAGCAGATTTGGCTGAATGAAGTATGTTATGACCTCTGGAATAAAATGAAAAACCTCTGGGACAATACAAGATTTTGGCAGGATGCTGTTGTCACTTTTCAGTTTTCACTTCAACCACTGGCGAAATGCCACACCACAGCCTTGTTCTAACAGTGTAAGTAACACCACAGCCATCACCATCCCATGTACTGAATACACTGTACCAACCACTGCCTAGTCTGAAATAAAAAATTACCTGTCAACTCTTCCTGCACATTCCTCATAGACTAATAGTTGAGGTGTTATGTATGTACAAGTTGTAGATGCCTCTGAAATAGTCATGTAGTTCCATTTTTGCACCCTGTGCCAGACTCCTTCCATTCCCATTTTGCCTTCTAAACTTCTCAGTATCTTTTTACTGGATATATTAGCTATGACAGAGGACTGTGAATAATGAAAAAAAAAAAAAGAAATTTCATATTTGCAGGTTCAATTTGTGTTGCATTACATGTTCATCTTAGTAACTGGTATCTTAGAAAAATATCACCTCTAAGTTCTGAATTTAACAGGCACTACACATACACAGAAAACTCATCTTTAAAAATTCCTTACAATTTTTGATCTCAAAATCATACAACTATCCAAAAGAATACACCCTGTCTCTGCTTGCTACTTTTCCCAACATCATTAAACTAATACTAGAAAGTCTGAGTTATTGCGAACCAAGTCCTGAGCACTTTACTCAGGTTTTATTCAGATTTTACTCAGATAATTTCCTGTGAATGAACAAGAGCTCGTCAGCTTGTGTTAAATCAGAATGAAGATCACAGAATTTTCCTGGAGTTATTAATTTATTTTTCACTTCCTCATTGTGCTGAATCACACATGAAATAGACCACATCCTACATAAAAATAATAAGATGAATGTTTCCTAATCAATCAAATAAAGCTGTACTTCTTTTTTTTTGCCTAATACCTGGAAGAGGTTACCAGTTTTCAGATAAATAGGGTATTGATGAAAAACACTGAGTAAGCAAGTTAAAAAAAAAAAATCATTCACAGTATCTCAGGGTTTCTGGAAGTGGTGTTTTCTTGATCTTGTGTCAGGTGTGTGTGTGCCAGGAACCCTGAGGTCTGCAGGTAGATGCTGAAGATCTGCAGTGAGAGAGAACACTAGCTGCCAGTTACCAACTTCAGGATTTGGTAGGCACACCAAAATATCAATTTTCCCCATCATTCCAAGACGAGACCTGTCTTCCTTCTTTAATTATGAACAGAGAAAAAGGGATCAGGTGTTCTGAAAACTCTAGGGATCCTTCCAATGTCACATTCATTAAGTATGGCCTTTTCCCTCACTTTGCTGAAGATATCATATGTGATTGCTAGATTGCAAACCTCTGCTAACTAAAATTACTTCCAGAACAATGATAAGTTTATGAATGAATGAATGAAGTAGGACTCCAGCATCTGGCAGATGTCCATGTGCCACATAAAAAAGATGTACAAACAGATGAAGATTATGAAGATTTTAAAAAGAGAAGGGGCAAGAGAGAAGAAAAAAAGAATTCTCAGAAGAAAATTTTGAACTTAAAACTTTACGTTTAGCAGAAGGAATTCATGGAAGTCTTTGAAGACATCAATAGAGAGGAAGACTGAAGGTCAAGGTGCAAAATATCCAGTACAAATAATCTATATGATCAGTTAACAAATAAATAGCTGTCTATAGTGCAGTTTCAGAGATGATTAATTATTAGTATTGGAGAATAATAATGGGATGGTATAGCCTGTTTCCTCAGAGGCAGCAGTAACAGATGGATCAGGGGTCCACAAATGGTTCTGTTATGACTGATCATATTGAAAAATGTGGTAAAGATAATCTTTTTTCTCATGTTGCAAAAAAAAGAGTCGAGGTAGCAATGAGCCACATTGTCTGTTGTGCAGCATCAGTTTCATGCCAGCCAAGTTTTAATAAACTCCAAGTTGCCCTGGTATAAAACTTGTGTAAGGCGTTGAAAGTCATGCCTGATATATCCATCCCTCTTGCATGAAAATCAATATTAGCAGGGTTTTCCAGATGTTATAGTGCCTGTACAAGCTGCTTTTCTTGGACCACTCTTGAGGTGCTCAGGATCAATGCAGAGGAGGAGGGGAGCAACCGTTCAGATCCGCCCCGAGGCCTGGACTCTGTTTCCCCAGTCAGCACCATGTCCTGATTTACAACCTGACCCAGGAATCCTACCTACAATGCAGCTATATCAACACCTGCATCCTGGGGAAAACAAATATTTTTTAAGGTGAGGTTGTTGGGTACAAATAAGCTGCAAAGCATAAAGCTGGCTCAGAGCCAGACCCAACAAGGGCATTAGGCACTGCAACGCTCAGCGTTCCAGAATGAACTATTAAAGGGATCATTAAAACGACATGTGAAATCAGCCTGTTACTGTGAGGTGCTAAGTGCTTCCACTGAAAAGCTTTAAGGGAGCTGAGCCTCCTCTGCATCTTACAAGATTGGACCCATATTTTCTAAAAATGTGATGAAATGATGCATTTTTATTTCACATCTTGACAAATCAATTTCCTGAATGAGTGGTGAGTTCACAGAAGGGGCAGCACATGTTACATACCATTAAAAAGACCTTACTAACCATTTTTTCTTTTTCTTTTTAGCTGATGTATATGGCGTGCTGTGAACAGTGAAAATTAATGTTAATTTATTTATCATTAAAAAATAAGGAAATGAGGTTGAGCAGCATGGAGAGAAAGTCTGGAAAGTGTGAAAGTATGTTCTGTATTCATTACTTTCTATAGGTGCTATTTTTGTTTCACTCGATAATCTCAAAGGGACACCAAATAAATTGGGGGTGACTGAGCTATTAAAACCTCTTATTTAACGGCTTCTTTCTTACTTCAGGGAAAATTTTTCAATCTGTTTAGACTGAAACAATCTAAGTGGAAAAATTCTGGTCTCAAAGACTTGTTTTGACTCCAGATATAGAGCCCTCTGCCTCAGTTGTTTAATTTTAAACTTATGTAAAACTTATTTTCATGAAGGTGCACATGGCAAATTCAGTGGAGCATCTCTGGATACAATAGAATTAAAATGCAATTGTTCTCACATGCAAATTGTTTCAGGCTCAATGGTTGTCCATGAGGTTGGTATCTAACTAAGTTTGGTTTCTACCATAGTCCAACTAGTGATCATATCACCAAAGCAGACATTCACTTAAATATTTCCCTCCTCATGGAAATACTTTGGTCTTTCTTTACTGACAAAAATGCCTAATATGGCTTGGTAAGAGGGCCCAGAGAAGCTTGTTACAGAGATGTCAAAAGAGTGGAAAGATGCTCACTGCGGAGTAAGGAAAAACATGGAAACAAACCATGTTTTTAGTGCACAGAAAGTCAGTAAAAGTGACCCTAGGAAACAATGAGCATGCCAGAAAAAGAAAGAGAAGCTACAGCTCTGGAGAGGTGAGAGAATCCTTGAGGTTTTGGCCTGGAGTGGTGGGGAAATATAGCACACAGTTCTGTCTTTTTGCAAGGTCCCTGTTATGGGTATGATGGAGGTTGAAATGCTGACCCTTTGGAGTCAAGAGAGCTGAGATTGCCTACTGACCTAATCTGCTTTTCCAATACCTGAAGTGGAGTTTTTCTTTTGGCTTAAGTAATGCATAATCAGGCCCTGCATTTGAGGAATAGGTGGATTCTACATCAGGTTACTTTTTATAAATATACTGTAATGGCTGCAGTATATTGCATGTATTTTATGCTTAAGAAAAATCAGATCAGCTCTTTCAGAAAATCCCAAATGTGACTGATAGACTTTCACTTGCCAAAGCATATGGATTTTACCAAGTGCTAACTAATAAGATGACTCTTCATTTCACTGAAATACCAAAAAAGACCAAATATTTACTATATTTCTGTTGATATACTGGGCTTCCCGATCTGAAAAAAACAGAAAGTGAAACAGTTTTTCATATTGCTGAAGTTTTTATAATCATACTGTTATAGTTCATCTTTGCAAGTACAACCAGATTATCTCTTCAAATATTACCAGTAATCTGAATACAATGTACAATGTCATCTTTCCAAACTAAGGTGAATGGAATTGTAATCTTCAGATATTTTCCAAACTAGAAAGGCAGGATGGAAATAAAACATAGAAATCTGAGAAAGTCAAAAAGGTTTAGCTTAGTAGGAAATATTTTATTACCACAGGGAGGTTTAAAATCACTTCAGAAAAATAGAAGTGCTGGATTATTTTCTCTTTCAAAAAATATGTCACAGTCAGTAGACATGAAAAAGATTATTTATTGCAGTATTCTAAGCCTAAGTTGTCTGTGTTTAACTGTAAGCATGTGCTTACGTGCTTTCCCAAGTAGAAGTGCATTTAAGCAAATGCTTAAGTTCAGTATTAAACTAGAGCCTTCAAGGTCTAAGAGGACAGCCTTCAGGTCTGTGTGTAGACATCTACCTTCAATCACTTAGCTGAGACATACCTAAAATGGGAGATTTGTCATCCCACACTCTCACTACAGGGAGATTTATTGAATATAGATGGAGTTTGGGGCAAACTAGCCTAGTTAAATGCTTAGGTTCAGTGGGATGAATCCAGCCTAATCCTGAACTCAATCAAATCTAAATGAATGGCCTTTTTGCTTTCAAACTACCCCAGCAGGAAACATTGGAGGAGAAAGGCAAAGTCTACAGTATGCCATGAAATCACCTAACAAGTATGAAAACAGCAGAAGTAGGAGGCAGCCACCAGCAGTTAAAATATTTATCTGGGAAATGAGAAAACAGGAATAAAATTCTATCGGAGGGAATTCAAAACTTCCTGCTTTTTATTTCCCAAAAGACAGTTTTAGACACTGCAGCAAAGGCTACAGTAAGCCAGGATGAAGCTGCACTACATTCTTCCTTGTGAAGCTATTCCATTGTTTGAAGAATTCAATGTTTATAGGTCAAAGAAGAAAAAAAGAGACATTTTGTTATTGTGTTGTTTTGTGATTAGAATAGAACAGTCCTCTATAAGGGAAATTGTGAGGTTTTGTACTTGCTGGCTGTGGTTATTATGCTTTTTTTAATTTAGTGAGTCTTCAATGGAAAATTAGTCCCTCTCTATCAGGAACGGAAGAACTGATGCTCTGAATCATGCGGTCATTCCACTTGTTGATCACAGATTGTACATTTTTTTTTTTTACTGGTAAGATACAACAAAGGTTTTATATCAAAATGTTACTTAACTGCCTACACATAAAATTGTGAAACTAAAAGTCATATAAGCTACAAATGGAAAAATTTATGTTTGATTGAGGTTTGAGTTAAATACTACATCCTTTTTTAGTCTGATCACTGATTACCATATGGTTATCGTATGTTAAAGCAGTAAGAAATTAAAAAATACACCTTGTGAATGTTGGAGTAACGGAATCTGAACCTGTGCTGATCCTGTAGCTCTCTGGAAAACTGGGATGTAACTAGATCATGTTGAATCAGGCCATTCACTCAGGGACCATTCAGCTGTGTCTCTGAGATACAACAGTCAAAACAATGAATTTCAGGAAACAGCCTATTTTTACAACAGTTGGTTCTGAAGAATTTGGTGGTTTTAATAGTTCTCAGTCAGATAAGGCTAGTCAGGAAAACATAATAAGAAATTGCAGATTCAACAGAAAGACAATTTTTATCTAAGGAGGATGTAAAATCCAACATAGAAATTTGTGACTGATCTAAGGATAAAAATCTTGTGATACTAACAGGCCACTCACTGATACAAAACAGGTCATAGGAACCAGGAAGAAAAAGGGGAAGAGGAAGAAAAATCCATATGAAGATGCTAGAAACCATTATTAACAAAACAGCTGGAGTTTGACAGGTGGCAAAAACTCTAAGCTTAGCATGAAATTTACTGAAGGTGGACATTGCCAGGCATTTCAGTGAGGGTTTTCAAACCTCTATGAGAAAGGGGAGGAGAAATAGAGAAACTCCTAGTAGAACTAGGAATGGAGCTGAAAGAGGCAAAAATTCAGCAGCTCACAGAGGAAAGATCATCTTACTCTGAGAGAGACTGCATTGTTTATTGTTCTGGGAGTCAGGCAACAAAAAAGAACCACTAGAGTGTATATATTTGATAGACCTTTAGACTAAAACAGAGACAAATCTCTACCTACCTTTAGATCTAAAGAAATGGATTTCTAAAATGGGACAATTTTCCTTTACCTATGAGAAGGGACGTATTGGGGAACATGGGTAATGCCAAATATCTTTCAACAGGGGGCCCTAGGAAAAACAGAAGGTAATTGTTCACACTTAACAGTCCCTTTGAGAAATACTGTTTCTGCAGACTACCATTTGGGTTGTTTCCAGCCCCTGGGGGGTTTAACTGGAAAATGTGACATTTTTTGTTGGTATAGAGGATACAAGAGACTACAAAGATGATGTTTAGCTATGGGAAGAAACAGTTGTACAGCATAAACAGAAGCTCTGGGAAAAGATGGAGCAGCTAAACAATCTAAATAAGTAGGAATGTAACTTCTTTGTGAAGACAATAATATACGTGAGTGAGACAGTAACATGAGAAAGTGTTCAGGTGAGACTCATGAAAGTTGAGGTCACCTATAACATGTGTGTCTTAATAGATGAGAAACTGGTACAAAATTCTTTGAAATTAAAATTTATGTAAACATGCTTAGCCTAACAAGCTAAACTGACTGCTTGGGAATTCTACAGTACAAAGGCATTCAACAGACTTTGGGGAAACTGAGGAAAACAGGCCCTGATCCTGAAATAAAAGGACATGAGGAGCAACACTAAGTCTTACAAGATCCTGCCAGATTGGCATGGTCTTTATAAAAAAGCATGTCTGAAACTGGCAACCAATCTTTTGTTCATCACAAATTCTAACAAAGAACAATTACTCATCTGCTCAGATAAAAGAGGTTTTGGCCTTGGCCAATGGTACAAAAAAAAAACAAAAAAAAGGTGTCATGTTTTTGTTTATATGAAGATACTCATAGCTAAAATTGTCCATAAAGCTGTTCTCAAGGCTAAAATCTACTCAAGAAATTTTCATTCTACAGGAAATATTTTCTTCAGTTAAAAGTGGATGATTTGCATACCAATGTGATAGTCACAGGTACACTTTCTAGATAACTCAACAAAAATGATGGGATCAACATTCATCAAGGAATAGTTTTATCCATCTTTTTATTTGAAAGTGTGCCTTTTTTTATTTTAAATTGAAACAAAGTCACCAGTGACTTGACAGTACATGAAAGGCAAATATGTCAAAAGAAACACATCCTAAAATTTTATTTGCTATCTGAACACAGAAAATAATGTTGCAATTGGTGGGGAAAATTAACATTAATATAAGCAATGAGCAGTGAGATGTCTTGCAGTCTTCAGAAGGTGGCACCCTCGACAGTTTTAAACTGTGGGCAAATAGTGACGTGTTTTCCACCTGCCTGAAAAGGGGAAGAATAAAGTATCTGTCAGGCAATGATCCCAGGACTTGAGGAATTAGAGGCTCAGACATGAAAGCAAGAAACAAAACTAGTGTCAGCTTCTGAAAGGTGAGTCTAGACTGCCTTACACAGCAATTGAACATCCTCAGAAAGATTAATTATTTGATTGATCATCAGTATATTCAATGGTATGTTAAGTAAGGTTGGTTTTGAGTGATATTTTTCCACACCTTGACTTGATAGACACCAACCCTTTAAACCATTTTGAGTGGGGTACTGTGAAGTTCTCAGTATCTCATTATATCATTAAGGGTTGGACTTGATGATCCCTGAGGTCTCTTCCAACCCAGCCAATTCTATGATTGTATGATCTCAGCATTGTTTGGCAAAGGCAGTTAGACCCAGGCACAGAGTAAATGAGTTGTATGAAACTTTCAAGCCAGAAGTTCAGAACAGTCTCTGAACAACTGCCTATGTGTCAGCAGATGTGAACATGTTACACAGGCAGGATGAGGTCCAAAGCCTGCTGTGGTTATGAGATGTCCTCCTCGTGACTCCAGCAGGCTATGGATCAGAAAGAATTTCTGCATGGGATGCATTTCTCCATCCTCCTTGGTGCTGTCCAGGAGGACCTACTCAACACAGCCATCGATGCTGGTGGGTGCAGAGACCCATTTCACAAGGCACAGCTGGAGTGCCAGCAGCATCTCTAATAGTACTTCCACAGGCCCCTCTGCAGATTTAGTAAATATGTGAGAGACATTAAAAAAACAAACAAAACAAAAAAAAACCCCAATCTTTGTATTTGGATCTTGTAAGGGATAGTAAAAACGAGTTCATTTTCCTTTCAGACCCTCTAACTCCAGCCACGTATGCATGTTAAACACACCACTTCCCAATTTTCAGGCTTGGGGCTATTTATCAGGCAGTACCTGCCCAAACCCTTTGCAGGGCAAATGAAGTGTCAGTAAAAACACTTCATACAATGAGTCCTTTTTCCTGTAAATCTCATCCATAATTCCAGACTACCTATTTTGCAAATTATTCACAAATAGTCTGAAGAGTTTATCTTTCTGATCTGCTTTGTTTTAAAGATTAAATACTTTTGCTTGGGCCCTCCATATGACAGTGGTATGTGGCTAATGGAAAAACATCACATTAAATCTCAAGGGTTGTGAGACTCTGGAATAGATTGCCTGGAGAAGTTGTGGATATTCTCTCCCTGGAGATGTTCAAGGCCAGTTGGATGAGGATTTGAGCAGCTTAGCCTAGTTGAGAGGCAGCTCTGGTCATGGCAGGGAGGTTGGAGGAGATGACCTCTGAGGTGCCTTTGAACCTAAGCCATTCTATGATAAAGGAAGTGAATATATTAAGCAGGAAGTGAATAAATATGACAGGGAAATTTTATAAAAAGCGAATCTACCAAAAGTCTACCAAATCCTTAAATGGCTTCTCTTTTCTCCTTTTTATCTATCACTGCATCAGAGCTAAGTGGAAGCTGGAAAACACAACCAATTTTTTGAGCATAAACATAGCTTCAGTTATAACTGTTTTCTTTCACTTGGTATCTGTCATATTACAGCTATAGGTGTTCTTCATGAACCAGGCATTCATACAGGGAAAAAGAGGCAGAGAGAATTTCCATTGCAAAGGACATAAGCACTTCATGAAAAAAAGGCTCAACATTTCACCTGTATGTATTCCAAAATCTGACACAAAAAAAAACCCCAAAACCCCCAAAAACAACAAACCATATCTAAAACCGTAGCACAAATACTTTTACTTCCTTTCAGCTCTATCTTACAGCTTTTAGCTTATGGAAACATTTGCCCAAGTTTCATTCAAATATTCCTTCAGAAATTTTTTAATAGTCTCATGAAATCTTAAGAGGAGGGGGTGGGCAGGCTATTATTCCAATCCTTGTTGTTAAAAAAACACCCTTTGTGTGGAATATTGGTGAGTCCCTCCCCAGATGTACAAAATGCAATAAAGATAAGAAGGACTACACCTTGCAGCACAGATCCGTGGGCCGTATGAAAGGGGCTGCACAGTTAGCAGCTGTCTGCTCCAGTCCCTTTCTGGAGAACAGCTGGAAATGCATTCTCCAGAGATTGCATCTGGCTGGATTCCCCTGCACTCAAATCCCATTGATCTGGTTCCGTTCTAGCCCTCTGTACTCACAGTTCAAAGAACTGAGAGGCCTGTAAAGAAATTACTGCCATATTGTTCAACTGGCCACAGTGTGCAATATATAGGATTATAATTAGGAACACATTAAGGGAAACAGCTTAGAGGAGATAAGCTGTTTGACTGCATACGCTTTTTGATGAGGGCTTAGTGCCAATCCCAGAATAAAAAAGATTAAATGTTTGTTACCAATCCTTTTGAACTGCTGGCAGAACATGTGGTAAAGCATTTTTGATTCAAATTAAAAGCATCCTAGGATAAAAATAACCCTGTTCTGCTAGACCTTTCCAAGTGAAACCTTTTGCAGGATGATTTATTGTCTTTTCCTTCACCTCCTTCCACCAGCATGATTAACATATGCATTTCTGAATCTTGTGTAAGCCTGGACAGGTATTTATCTTGTTACACATCTGTGTAACAAATGGCAATACAAATTGTATACAGAACAGATGTAGATTTTTGAAGTTCCACTAAATTGTATTTGACCAAGCACACAGATAAAAGTTTTATTGCAATTTATTGTTTCTTTCCGGTGGAGACAGCCCCACAGGGAATCAGCAGTCTGTAGGTGACAATACCAGTGCAGAGTCCATTTTAGGTAAAGCAGACAGATTTATAATTAGGGAAAAACCTGTAGGAAGTGAAACACAGCCAAAGAAGAAAAAAAATCTCCTCTAATATCCTTGTGAAATGTTTATCACTGCACTCTGTGGTGTCTAATTTATATATCTGGGAGATGTTGTTTTTAGGATTCTTTTTTCAGCCTCTGGAAGATTTTGAACCTGTGCCAAGTATACCAGAGAGACTGGAATTTGACAGATTCATACTATTCTCATGGAGCCTCCCACACTGAGACAAGTTTATGATGTTACTGCATGTAAATTACCGAGACTTGGGGAAAGGGCTACGTTCCCACTCACATCCCCCTAACACACAGAAATATCCTTTTTTTACATCTGTTTTAAGCTCCGCTTTTTTGTGAGCTGGTTAAAGATATGAAATTGGGTAGGTATTGGCTGTCTTGACCAGGAAATATATGTACTAAAGTTAACAGAAATATCCATAACAGACTGTTCAGCTCCACTGTAGAAACAGGTTTAAAAAAAATATTCAGGAAATTTGTAACAAGAAGTTGGATTTAAGAGGCTAAAACCATAAAGTGATCTTACATTCAGAGCAGTATTTATTCTTCTGGGAAATCCAGTCTAATAATACAAAATGCTTTTATGCAGTACTATTTTTACAGCATATGGAACTTCATAGAATTGCCTCAGTTCCCATCTACTCGGGATTTAGAGAATTTGTACCGAGTCTAACGTAGCAGAGGAACACATTTGTACCAAGTGCAGAACAGTCATTTCTCACAGGCTGTGGTCAGGAAACAGCAGCCTGTTGTGAGGACAGACTTGCAGGCATTCAGTGATCCAAATTGCTGACCAGTTTTGGCCAGGGGGGATCCCAGGTGGCATCAGTCCCCCTCACCTTATGACAGGCATCCCACCTGTTGTACCATACCTGGGAGATGTTTATAAAGCTGCTACTGTGCCTGCAACCCCTGCCCTTTCCTCAAAGGTGACTCACTTTTAGCTTCAGCTGCAGCAATCCCAAGGCTGGCAGACCAGACTCCTTCTTTCAGGGAAAACCTAAGTGAATTCATTAGGAGATTTCACTGAAAGGGATGCAGTCAAAGTACTGCAGGAAATGGCATGCAGTTTCTGAAGTCTGCCAATTGCTTTGAGATCACAGGTTGAAAGTTGCAGTAGACGACATGAAATTATTGTTTTAAGACATGAGATAAAGTACATGGAGCTGAGACTGAAAAGGAGAGAGTCACGTTCATGAAATATTTACTATATTTACTATATACTAACTATATAATACATGCTTATGGTAATCATGCTCAACCTTTGGGCCAAATCTCTTGTTAATTGCTGGTAGAAACACTGCTAGATTTGGTCAGGAGCTCCAAAACAGGGGAATAGGATATAACAGGTTGGGGTCCCATATGCCAAGATAGCCCATTTTGGTAGCCAAATTGAGGAATCAAGACCCATCTAACCAACATTATCTTTAATTCCCAAGCCAAGAGGCATTCCTTTGCATGGAGGTGGGATCCTGGTTCTCCACTTCCTGCTGCTGACTTTTTGAAACAAAGCCTTTGTTACGTGCACCCAGGTTTACCCACATAGTTCCTTTGAAGGTACAAACAGCCCAGGCTGTTGTTCTCAAAAACCTGTGTCTGTTGCAAAGTGTTAAGAGAAATGGTCACCCAGACTTGCTGATGATGATCTGGTTTACCTGCCGTGCTAGTCTTACTCATGTTTAGGGAAGTGGTGTGATTAGAGAGGACTGTAGTTAACAAGTAATATTAAAAAGTATTCAAATACTAAAAATTACATATATCTGGAATTGTGGCAGAGGGAGAAATTAAAAATGAAATTTAACAACCAAGGATAATATTGCTGAAATGGTCACATGGAGGGAGATGATGGTAACAAAAAGTTTGATGTGCCTCTTCTAAAAACGATAAAATAAAACAAAAAGAAAACAGAAAATAAAGTGTAGGTTGACATCACAAAGAAGGAAAAAAAGACCCAAAAGAGTGAAGGGAGCTAGCACTAACCCTGTGAAGCTGACATTAAAACATTCTAATTTATTTTTTCTTTTTGAGTTTTTTTGTTGTTGTTGTTTGGGGGGTTTTTTGTATGTTTGATTGTTTTTGGTTTTTTAAGGAATGTGGGAGGTAGCTTTAGGGTGGAGAGCAGAAAATAATTTTTTGATGTAAGAATACCAAAATACTATTTAAAAATTAAAATTAATTTACTATCTTCAATGCTAAACTACCAAAAATAAACCCGTAAATTAATTTTTCTTCTCAGGGATACAGCAGAAAAATCATATTTCAATATTAAACCCGGAAAATTAAATAATATTTCCTTAAAAAATATATTGACTGAAAGTTTTAACCAAAATTTCATGTTCTCTTCATTTGCTCATTCTCTTTTACACCTCTCTGAAATACTTTCTCTCGTTTCCACCAAGGAAAAGTATTCCATATTAAGAACTGTATGTCTTCATTCTTCATTTGAGAAGGCTTGGCAGAACTCCCATCTTTCAGAGAATCAGCTAGAAAGGAAAATAAAACACCTTCAAAGGAACCACATCATACAACTCATTCTCTTCACTTCTGAAGTGGAAGATACATACCTACCTATATGAGGAGCCTGATTATCCATTGCCTTCCTCTCATACATGCTTACTGAAAATTATTCAAAGGAATTGCAACATGAGCACCAAATACTATGAGTTCAGGTTTCCATTTGGCACCCAATTTGCCCCCGCATTTCCAAAGGAACAAAGAACTGTAGATGTGCAAAAACAAAGGTGTGACTCCAGTGGTGTTTCCTTCACAAACATTACTGTCTCCCAGACTCTTCCCACTGCCCTGCTGTTTGTTTCAAACCTGGCATTTTCCCTTCAGCGTAACCCTCAAATGGTCATGAGTGAATACACCCTTCTCCCCAGGATGCTCTTCCCACAGACTCACAAACCAGACCACCTGTGAGGCTGGTACAGGCATAAAGTGCAGCAGCTGACTCTGGGGGATGAGGGTATATTAAGCCTGGTACTGGCAATCCTGCTTTTGGATGCAAGCTTTTATTTGTCCTAAAAGGGTCTTTGTTAGGATATCAGTGACCAGTTCCAGCCAAAGCACAGACTTCACAAGTGGCTGTCTTCCCCAAGGCTGTTAGCTATAAAAGCTGATGAAAGTGTCTACCAACCCCATCTCTATCATCCCACAATGCCAATGGAGCTTGACAACTGAGAATGAATTGCATTTAGGTGGTTATTTTGGAAGCTGGGGGTGAAACTTCTTGTTTACAAAGTAGATGGTAGGCTTCTTGGACAAGTTTTTATAGAATCATAGAATAGTTTGGGTTGGAAAGGACCTTGAAGATCATCTAGATTCCAAATCTCCTGCCATTGGAAGGGACATCTTCCAGTAGACCAGGTTGCTCAAAGGTTGCTCAGTGTCTTCTCTCCTGTAACACAAGTTAGAATC
Source organism: Florisuga fusca (assembly GCA_038090715.1). Classification (NCBI taxonomy): domain Eukaryota; kingdom Metazoa; phylum Chordata; class Aves; order Apodiformes; family Trochilidae; genus Florisuga; species Florisuga fusca. Next base: position 37,635,652 of record JAAWXA010000003.1, read on the forward strand.
AAATAAGTGAGAAAACAAGCCTAACCAAATGAAGAACAAATGCTAGAAAAATATAAAATGCTGGAAAACTGTACCCAGGGGGTTCTGTCAACAATTACAGAAGGTCAGTGTTTGTCTCGAGAGGTCTTACAATGTTTTTCATAACTTGATAAGCAAATCTTGTCACCAGTATTTCCTTTCCTGTCTCCTTCTTCAGAGAGTCTAGAATTTTCATCTGAATAACATTAGAGGTGTCACTGTGATTGTCACAGGAACTAAACTTCTTATTCAAGGGGGTTTATGTTCTTGCTGCTACACAAACTATGTTCTCTCCACAAGTTCTCAGTACCCTTAGGAAGCATGAGAGACAATTTTAAAGTTGATCAGACACTAAAATAGATGCAGCTGGAGAAAGGAGTTTAATTTAGGAAAACGGAGCATTTCTGAGCCAAGTTTATATCGCAGTTAGTGTTGCTTTTGTTGCAAGGCAAATGTATGTTTCGAATAGCATGACTGTCAAAGGAAATCTTTACAGCCAAGGAGGATCTCAAGAGTCTAAGCAGGGGGATTATTTGTATAACTACACACATAAATTTACTAGATGCAGGTTACGCACAGAGCCAGAGTTTCCAAACTCTCCCCTCAGGAAAGCCTCCATGAAAACCATGGGCAGAGTGGCCTTTCACCAGGTCTCCCTGCAGCTCCTACCTGCCTGAGGCTGGGTGGGCACTCAGCAAGACACAGGCTTTAATTTAGCTCCTCTCTGGCACAAAGAATGGCATCCTCAGTGGCACTTACCCAAGAAAAGCCCCGGGAGGCAGCGCATTTCTGACATGCTGAGGCGCAATTTCCTTCCTGTTTCCCATCTGCTCCCAAACGCTCCTAATTTACTGCAGGCTTACATCAGCATGGAACTACTTCCCTGTCAGCACGAGCTCAGATGCTTTAGCCAGGTGGTAAAGAAGTAAGGGCCACATTCAACCCTTACTCCCCAGTCCCCCATGCCCCACCTGCTCTCTGCCCACCTGTTCTCAGCAGACCACTGCTGGAGAGGCACGAGTTCTGCACCTGACTCTTTCACTTGGGTAATCCAAACCATGGTCCATCAACAAGTCCATGAAGGATTTAATGAAAAACTTTTCCTTCATCTCAGGTGCATGTGGAAAATAATTGGAATATAGTTTATATTATACAGTGTAAATAACTAGGAATTAACTGAACATGAGTTCCTGAAGTAAAACCCTTACTACATGGAACCCAGATCCAATTATTTGACTTTTTCCAGAAAAAAAGCCTCCAGATAGTATTGTTGAGACACACAGAATATGCTAAATAAATAACCCTTAAAAACTGTGTTGAAGGAAAAATTCCAACCCATCTGCAGGAAATGGTTCATATACCTTGGAGAAGCCTCAGCCTTGCCGAGGAGCAGTCTTGGCAATGTTCAGAAGTTTTCTATATTGTTGTTGGCAGGCTCCTGCCTAAAATCATGATACCTTCAATTTCTGAGGTACCACACTTGAGAAAGTTTTGTTATGGTTAATTAAGCAACAGGCAGAGCAAAGCTTGTTTATTCTTTATTTTACAGAAGCGTTAATTGAGAAATAAGCAAGTGGATTGAAATTGCCAATTGGCTCAGCAGTTTCTCATGATCTCAGAAAATTGCAAACAGTCTTTTCTCATTTCTCATTGACTTTGTAATTTTTCATTTGAATCAGAGAGCATAGTATCTATTCCATATAAGGAATTTAAGATATTTATAAGGAGTAATTTCTTTACTTATGTTTCACATTAAAGTATAAGCTTTGCAGATGTCATTGCCATGGAATAATTCACCACAGAATTTGTATCAACTCTTAGACCTTCTGTTTTTCAAAAGATATTCACTATAATAGTCACAGTGTTGGTAACAGGACACAAATAAAAATTGAGGCTAGAAAGGAAACTTGTGTTATTACTCCATACTTGTGTCTATGAAAAGTTTACATATGTGTCTAGTTTCCAAGAAGATAATTCCATATCAAATATGGAAGACTCGGCCACATCAGAAAACCTACCTCTAGTCTAAAAGAGTGTTTTGCTAGTGTGGGAATAATATGCTGCCATTAAACCGTACAAAGGAAAATACCTGTTTACAATAGAGGAATGATATTATTGTGGCTGTTTAATTAAGATACAACCCATAAGCTTTTCTATTTTTTCATATTTAAACAAGAAAAGGAAGAAAATAGAATATAGGAAATTGACTGCATAAAAAATAAGTAGTTTGTTCTTATAATTTTCTTTATGTCGGGACACTCAGGCACAAGCTATATTGATGTAATTAAAGCAGTCAGATGCTTAGACCATGTAATTTTTTTTCAATGTATCACATTATTCAGGAGCATGTTTCACCATAATTTACACTCCTTACTGTGGAAATACTTTAAGATTTCTCATCCTGGTTTCATTTTTGTACAGATTTGCCATAACAGATAAACTAAGATGCTGTAGCCAAAACACTGGTGAAAATAGATTACATATTTCATTATGAAGGTTTACTGTCCCCTACCATTACTCCCAAACTTTGATATTCAGGATATATCTTTAGTAGAAATTAAATACTGAGGCCAGCTGGCAAGGACCAGGCTGACTTTGTACTTTTAAACTCTTTTACTTTCAAAGTCAGAATGGCTGCACTCACACTGCCTGCTAGGAATGGCTGCTGGCCTGTGTGAACTCCCAAACCATGCCAAGGAATCGTTTGGTGGAGTCCTAAGTAGAATAAAGGAAAAGCACACCATGAGCTTTTTAAATAATTTAATGTTACAGATGATCGAATTCCTGTGCCAATGAACATTCCCTGGAATTCCTTAATTTACCGGTAGAAACAAAAGCCTTGAGGAATGATTCTCCTAACCTAACTGCCCATGTCTTCAGTGTAGGTGCTATCATCTTGAGTTAATCCCACTAAATTGCTTTCATAGGCAGTTAATCATCTTAAAGAATAATTCCTCTCACCCAATTTAACTGCCTTCAATATGATGAGAAAAGTCTTTATTTATAAAAAGTTCTCTTCAGGGATCTGCTTGGTAGAGTATCACATGGGATAAAGCTCTGGAGAGCAAGGTACGCCAAGAATATTCAATATTCAAGGGTCGCATCCTCCAAGACCAGGAGCAATGTGTCCCGTCAAAGAGGAAGGCAGACAAGAAATTCAGAACTGCATGGATGAAGAAGGAGCTCCTGGAAACACTTAAATGTAAAAAGAAAGTCTACAGAGGGTGGAAGGAAGGACAGGTAGCCTGGCAGAACTATCTAGATGTTTTCTGAGCAGCCAGGGTTAGGAAAGCTGAAGTCCAGATAGAATTAAATCTGACCAGGGAAATTAAGAAAGAAAAACTTCTACAGGTATGTCAGTGATAAGCAGAAGACCAGAGACAATGTGGACCCTCTCCAGAAGGAAGCAGGGGACCTACCTGGTCATGTGGGATATGGAGAAGGCTGAGGTGCTAGTGACTTTTTTTGCCTCACTAGTCACCGGCAAGGGCTCTGGCCACACCACACAAGTTGTAGAAGGCAAAGGCAGGGACTGGGAGAAGGAAGATCAACCCACTGTAGGAGAAGAGCAGGTTCAAGACCATCTAGAGAACCTGAAAGTGCACAGGTCCATGGACCTGACAAGATCCATCTACAGCTACTGAGAGAACTGGTAGATGAAGTTGTAAAGCTGCTTTTCAGCATATTTGAAAAGTCATGGCAGCCTGGCAAAGTTCCCACTGAAAGGAAAAGGGGAAACATAATCCCAGTTTTCCAAAAGGAAAAAAAAGGAAGACAAGGAGAACAACAGAACAGTGAGTCTCACCTCTGTACCTAGAAAGATCATGGACCAGATTCACATGAAGGTTCTGATAAGGCACATGGAAAACGTGGAGCTGCTTGGTGGCAACTAACATGGCTTCACCAAGTGTAAATCATGCCTGAAAAACTTGCTCACCTTTTATGATGGGATCAAACTGTTGGTGGAAAAGGGGACAGTAAAGGACTCATCAATCTGGACTTGTGCGAAGTGTTCAACACTGTTCCACACAACAACCTGGTCTCTAAATTGGAAAGATATGGATTTTATGACCGGACTATTCAGTAAATAAGGAATGGGCTGAATGGTTACACTCAGAGAGTAGTGGTCAGTGGCTTGATGGCCAAATGGAGAACAGTGAAGAGTGGAGTTCCTCAAGGGTCATTACTGGGGCCAGTGCTGCACATCAAGCTGTGTGATGTGGTCAACATGTTTGAGGAAAGGAAGGCCATCCAGAGGGAACTTGAGAGGCAGTCCTGTGTTAACTTCAGGAAATTCAATAAGGACGGGTGCAAGGTCCTGCACCTGAGTCAGGCAAATCCAAAGAATAATTATGAATAGATCAAGACCAGGTCCAAAGAAAATAACTCGGATGTACTGTTTGATAAGAAGCTCAGCATGAATCAGCAATGTGCCCTTGAAACCCAAGTTGAACCCAATGTGAACTTGAAAGCCAACCATATCCTCAGCTGTATCAAAAGAAATGCATCCAGTAAGTTAAGGAAGGTGATTCTCCCCCTTCACTCTCATGAGAACATACCTGGAGTACTTTGTCCAGTTCTGGAGCCCCCAACATAAGAAGGACATGGACCTCTTGGACTGATTCCATAGGAGGGCCACAAAAATAGTCAGAGGACTGAAGCACCTCTCCTGTGATGACAGTCAGAGAGAAGTGGGGTTGTTCATCCTGGAGAAGGCTTGAGGGGAACCTTGTAGTTGCCTTCCAGAGAGTCCCCCTGAGGTGGGACTTTTTATAAGGGCATGCAGTGATAGGACAAGGGGAAATGTTTTTAAGATGGAAGAGAGTAGATCTAAGTTAGACATTAGAAAGAAATTATTTACTGTGAGGATGGTGAGACACTGAATTATGCTGCCCAGAGAAGCTGTGGATGCCTCATTCCTTCCTCATTCCCAAAGCCAAACTGGATGGGACTCTGAGTAACCTGATCCAGTGGGAAGAGTTCCTGCCCACATAGGGGGCTTGGAACTAGTTGATCTCTAAGGTGCTTTCTAATCTAAACCATTTTATGATTATGTGATTATTCTTCCTCAACTGTTAAAGAGAACTCAGGTGACTAGTTCAAATGTAGATGTCCACCACAGATCACGTTTTTTCCATTGAACCCCCCAGCCAATCAAGTTTTGCTGCATGGAGGTAGTAGTGCATTCCTTCCCAGCTTCCCCCTTTCTCTCAGAAGCATATGCTTGCATTTTGTTTTGGGACAGAAACATGTCAAAAAATAAGGAGCAAAAAAGTTTTTTGTTTGCTTTGCTATGTAATTACTAAGAGTTAAATCTGTCTGGAATTTATACAAAAGCCCAATATCCCTGAATTCAGTGTCAGTTTTTGCCATTAGATGAGAAAACAGGTATTTTAGCAAATAAACCTTTCCAAAGCTGCCCACTTTCCTGAAAAATTCATCACAAGCAATTTGGAAAGAGATTAGGGCTCAGGAGATGCCATTAAATCAATTTTCAATTGATAATGCAAAGTCACAATGCATTCAGTGGCTGCTGATTGCTGGGAATCAACCTGATTCAGTTGTTGGGAATCTGTGCTTTGAATGATACAACTATTAAGTCTGTATTGTCAATTCTCTTCTTTTAAGTCTCTTCAAACTTGTCCAAATAGCTTGAGTAGATTTATGCATCATTTACCATGCAATAAAGATTGCAGTTATGTAAACTTAGAAAAAGAAAGTGATGTTTTCTTTCCAAAAAAGTTTGCAAATTAAAGAAAAAGAAAACCAAAGTGTCTGTGTTTTGTAGAATGTAGTGTGGTAGTAGAATGTGGTTGGAGAGTTATTTGGATCAGTTCAGCACTAGAGGTACTTCTTAAAAATATGTTGACTTTAACACTGCATTATTGCAACTTCAGGTCTCTTTAAATCTGGTAAAATCCATGGAATTCAAATGGAAGAAAAAGAATTGAAACCTACAGTAATCAACCTGTTCCTGTACACGTAAAAATCTGTACTTCCAAGTGTGATCTCTTTCCAGAGATACAAAGCTAGATGAGTTGCTCATTGTTAATTTTTAAAAATGTCATATGTCTGCTGATAACAAGGTTCATTAAGGTGTCTTAAAAAAATTTAGGCTGTGTTGTTCCAATCATAAGATTTTTTGAAAGAAGGTTAATTAAAGTATCAGGCAAAAAAATTATTAGTGGTAGTGTAAGAGCAGCAAAGCAAGAAATAAGGCAGAAGAAAAACATTTTCTCACTACATTTATTCCGTATCAATTTTGCACCAATCTTATAAATGAGATTTATTTCCTTTTGCATTTTTTTTCTCACAGGAATATCATAATACATGTTTTCAGTTAAGCTCATAACTATGGGACAAAATCTGTGTGTTCAAAAATGGCTAGTGTTTTGGGCTTTGCTTCCCAGAACCACTGAAAAGTGTTAATTTTAAGAGAGCAAATCCTTAATTCCTTAATGTTTCCTTAAAGCCAGTAATATTACACACAGTTACAAAAGAACTGAGAAAGAGATCACACAAAAGTGGGATGCTCCTGGAAATTCCACCTCTAGAAAAAGCAGGATTGCTTTCTAGAAAAAGAACAATCCATGAGGACTAAGGTGTAATATGATCTCATGGGATTTTTTTTCCTTCTCAGCTGTCTAAAAGATATGTGCATTGGTAAGAAAGGCAACTTGCTCACAGAGAAAGTGGACTGACAGATATTTCACAGGTTAAAATCTTAAAAAAGCGCAGATTCCCAAATGGGTTTCACAGCTTAAAATCTCCCATATTAAAGGTTAGTATGAGGTTCCATTCATGATGCATCCGGGAAGTTTCTTTTTAGAAACATGGGCAGAAGAACTAGTTGTTCTCAGACTTAGTAGTTAGAGCACTTTCTGAAAACAGAGTCCCATAGATCCCATCTCCTCAGAAATTACCTCTGCCACTTCAGAGCCCCAGGATGGGCAAAGCAAAACGGGGCAACCGGGAAAATAAGCAAGAAGGAAGCTGATTCTCTTTTTTTAGTGATGAGCACAGGTACTTTCAGAGGAGAAACAGATTTTGTGTTCTTTTTTGGGCCCCTCAATACAAAAAGGGTGACAAAGGTCTAAAGAACAAATCTTATAAAGAGTCTCTGAAGAAACTGGTGTTATGTAGTCTGGTGAAAAGGAGGCTGAGAAGAGGCCTTATCACTCTTCACAGCTGTCTGAAAGGAGGCTGTAGCAAGATGTGAGATGGTCTCTTCTCCCAAGCAGAAAGTAGTAGATAAAAAGGAAGTGGTCTCAAGCTGCACCAGGGGAGGTTTAGGCTGGTAGTAGGAAAAATTTATTTACTGAAAGGGTTGTCAGGCACTGGAACAGGCTGCTTGGGAAAGTGGTTAAGTCACCATCCCTTGAGACTTTTAAAAGAACATATAGATGTGGTTCGTAATGGCATGATTTAATGGTGGACTTGGCACTGTGCTAGGTTAAAGGTTGGACTAGATGATCTAATCAAAACCATTCTATGATTCTGTGACAGGACTGTTCCTTAAGTTCACTAAGCTGCTGCATCACCTGATGAGGTAACACATCCAACTTGATAAACTATCATAAATCTTTGCTACAACATCCTGCAAGTGCATAGATTAATTATTTTGGGATGATGAGATGGAGACTATCTGAACACCTGTGTTGAATGTGTTGAGTTTTTCCTGTATTGTATCTGCAATAATCTTAATTGCTACATATATTTCTTAACTTACCTCGTTTATTTTAATTTATTGGCCATACTACGATGTCATCCCTTCTGGATCACATGAAACACTCACTTTATTTGTTGTGTTGCATGTATTTTATATTCAGTCTAAATCCTCACTACTGAGAGAACTCACATCTAACTCTTCTCTTAAATCTCAGGGAATAATTTTCATAACATTCCCCAGGCCTGCTTTTTTGAAATAAAGGCGCATCATTGCTGTCTAGACTGTGTTTGCTTTTATATTTAATTTAACCTAAAACAGACCAGGATTCAAAGCTATCTGCTATAATTAGAGCTCCCATTATTTCTTTACCATGTGCCAAACAAAACTGATAAAAGCATTACCTCTTGTTGGTTTGGTGGCTTGTGCAAAAAAAAGTTCCATCCCTCAAACCCAGCTATGTCAGAACTGCCAGAACTCTAACAACAGAAAGAACAAATATTGTTCAGACTATTTACATGGAACTGATTTTCCCATAATATCACAATTCTGGCAATATTTCTCTCTCTTAAAAATTAGGAAAACTTGTATCCACGTCTAAACCCAGTCTGGAGTCACATAAGATTTCTGACATAAAATGTCACCACTAATTATATTTTGAGGGGAAGGAGGGGGTGGTGTCAGGTTCAAATTGGCTTAATGTTTAATTTTGAAATTCAGTGCTGTGTGAGTATATATATATATATATATGTATATATACATTATTGAGAGAGTTATCCCTTCAGGTTTTTTTGTTGGTTGGTTTGTTTGTTTGGTTGTTTTGTATGTTTGTGTTTGGTTTGATTTGGTTTTGTTTATTAAAAAAAACCTCCACAAGGAAAGGAAGCTCTGTAGCATTTTCTGTTTCTACTTACTGGCCTGGCTAGGACTAGAAACTTTAAAAGTGACTACAGAACAAAAACCAGTCAAGAAAAGTTATGTCAGCTTTTTTTGAAAACCAAAGCACTGATTCATTGGAAACACACTTTGAGTTTTAGACAGTTGTTTAAGTCAGTTCTTCTTTTATTTAAACTTACATACCCATTCCAGATTTAACAAAGGCTCTTGTCAGTAATGCCATCAGGGAAAGTGGTCCCTGGCAGGTTCAACTTTGGTGGTAAGGTTAGAGGATAGAGTTTGCTAGCGAAATCCGGTACTTGCCAACCCACACTGACCACATGTGATGAGTTTCCAGCAAAACCCTCTAGCATGATGAATCCAGACTGATCAGGTTTTTTTCTACCCTTGTGAAGGAAAGAGGAAAACTCTTCGTGACAGAGGAATCTTGGGGATAGACTTGCCAACAATTGTGGCTTCTAAACTTAAAAACTTGAAAACTTAGGACTGCAAAACAAAACCAGTTGCTCACTTGTGTAATTACTCAACAGATTTTTTGAATAAACTGGGTCTTAAGGCCATGCTGAAGCTTATTTTAAATGGTCTTCATTTTACATGTAAAATACCTTGCAAAACAGGCTGCTATAACATCTATTGCTATTGCATTCCTACTTTCCATTATGACAGCATTTTATCCATACAAACCAAACACGGAACTCCATGGGTGAATATTCTAGGTAGTCAATTATAAAAATGCATATATGCATTCAAACAATGTCTGGATTTTCATGGAATTAGGGATATTAATAATTTTTAATTTGGTTCTAATTCTAAACGTCTGCAGAAGAGAAATGAGGCATTCAGGCTTCTTGGCTACTATATTGAGAAATGCTTTTTCTGCTCAGCATATGAAACAAGAACTCAGAAGAATTTATCACTGATACTGTTCTAGGTACAGATTACTATCATAGAATCGTAGAATGCCAGGTTGGAAGGAGTGTCAGGGATTATCCAGTCCAACCTTCCTAGGTAAAAATATAGTTTAAATAAGATAGTCCAACACCCTGTCAAGCTGAATCTTAGAACTGTCCAATGTAGGAGAATCCATCACTTCCCTTGGGAGATTACTCCAGTGTTCTCATGGTAAAAATTTTTCTTCCCAAGCCTAATTGGAACCTCCCCAGAAGTAACTTGTACCCATTTCTATTTTGTCCTCAGATGGCTCGTTTTGCATTTACTTAGAAGTTTCTGCATTCCTGGTGAAATATAAAATTATCACCACTACTTGAATGGGAAATATCATAGGAAACTTAATTTCATATTACTATGTAATCAATATGAATGTCTTGAGAGAACTGCAACCAGAAATACACCCTAAAGCTTGTAAATACATACTCTGCAATATCCTTTTCTTGTTTAGTTACCACAATAACAGATTTGTGAAGTTTCTCCATCACATGGTTAGGTTAATTTTTTTCTACATTTATATTCTGTCCTCTGGTAAAGTCTTCACTAAATTTAAATTAATTCAAAATAGCTGGGTTACCTGCATCTAGGTCACAGAAATCCTAGAGATGCTGACTGAGGAGTGTAGAAGGACCATTCTCTGGCTCCAACTCCATCCTTAATTTGGAATGCTTGCTTAAATTATGTTGCAGACAAATGGGATTATTCAGATCTTAAAATTAAGCATGTGCTTAAGTACTTTGACAAAACAATACTATTGTTCAGGGAACTCACTGCAGATGTTAACAGACCTGGAGATATCCAGTTGAATAGGTTTTTAAGGTTTTAGTGCTTGAAAAAAAGATTGATCCCCTCTGACCTTTTTTTCAGTTTGGATTTACAGGCAGAAGTTTTATAGTTCATCACTTTATGGGAATGTTAATGATGAGATAAAAAACAATCTTTTCTCCAGCTGCTGGAAAGAGTTGGATGCTTTGTATTATTAATCAGTCAAGTGTCAGTGTGAGACAAACAATAAAAATAATAAATATTCTTCCCCAGCTGTCTCTTCTTAGCCATCTCTAGCACCTGTGATGTTCTCTTCAGAGTTCACTGACTGAGGTCAGATCACTGGCGTATTTTTCTGTGGAGAAACGTAAATATAGTTTTTCTTTTTCAGCACTCAACCCTAATAACATGGGCAGAGAAGAATCCAACCACAGCAGTCTCCTAATTGCTTAGAGATTTTGTTCTGAAGTTGACAACATCTCTCTTCATTCATTCAATATTATTCAGCCTTTTGAAACAGTGAAAGATTTGTTGGAACAGGTACTTTGTATTTATGAAAAAAAGGGATACTTTTTTCTTAATGGAATTTTATGCACAAATTGGAAAGAAGTTTACAGCCAATAGTTTAGAAGATAAAAATCTTAAACAATATCATTTGTCAGAAGGCAGATTTTTACTTCATCTATGCAAAGACTAGAACTTAAACTTCGGATTACAATACAAAATAAATGGAACCCCAAAAAGGAAAGAAAATAAAATCTATGTCCACCTAGAAGATAACCCCCTCCACCAATCTCTAACTTTTCAAAGACCAGGGACGCTGTACCCACAGATCGTGCACTTGTAATTCTGCTTTTACACATGCCATATTTTTCATTTTTTTCTCTCTGGAAAAAACCAACCCTCTTCATCTCTTTAGGCACAAGGATCCACAAGAATACATACTGGCCATTGGTAGCATTCTGAAGCTGCAGAAAGAAGAGTAAGGTTAGAATGCCAGTGTACAACTGAGGTCACAAAAGTGGTGCTGTTTGTTATCTGCTACTGGTGACTTAATGATATTTCTCTGGCTTCTCTGTGGTTTTGTTAGGTATTTGTGATGCAGTTTCACCCAACTGACACCTAAGGTTGTACATACTTTTGGAATAACATGTTTTGGTGCCATCATACATGCCAGAAACTGTCAAAACTTCATGGGAGTAGTTTACTCTGTCTTTCCTTAGTTATTATTTCTCAAAATCAAGTTTATCCAGTTAAACTTGGTAGACCATATTTCTGAGCTTCAGTTTTAGCCTTCTTATTGAGTACTGTGTGAAAATACATCTTGCAGCCAAATCTGCAAATAAGCTGAAGTCATAAAGAAAATATCAGACATAGGAGTTGTGAGGCACAGGAGCACTACACATAAAATGAACGTGCCCCGGCTCAGGGGGAGCGGTGCTGGGCTGCTCTCAGCGGAGGGCCAGCGCCTCTGAAACCTGCTGCCTTTGGCTCCCTGCCAGAGCCCCAGTTGGGAGAAATTCAGAGCACGATGTAAAGCCTGTCTGTTCAGCAGGGCTCTTAAAATACCATTGGATTATTCTTAGCAATAGGATATGGTTCACGAAGTTTGGGGGTTTGGGCTTTTTTGTAATTTTTATTTTGTTGCTTATAAGATCCTTGGTTATAAGGAGTGCTATATTTTTCTGATGTTTAGGATTGTCATTCAAGAAGCTTCGTACAGATGCACAATAGTGGGAGGTCAATATCAATTAATTAGATTTGCTTCATTTTCAATCAGGCATTACTCACTTGAGTGAGGGTACAATAAAATCATGCTCTAAATCAGAGGTTCAGGGTGACTATTTCCTTCATAGTAGGAGCAAAATTTTTAATCAACGTTTCCTAATTTCAAATACAGATCATCCTCAGGTGTGTCACCTTGCATTTAACAAATTAATTGCACATTTTCCAATTTGAAGAGATCTGAGTTCTCACCAGTTTGAACTGAGATTACTTCCTGAGCTATAGTCAGTTTGTTATTGTTGTTGTATTGCTATTGTTGTTGTTGTTCTAAAACCTGATGTGCTGGAGGGAAATGAAATCTTGACTTTGATGTTCTTAATGCCTTTGCAGCTGTAGAGCTGGACCATCTGTACCCTCTCAGGTTTCTCTCAGGGAAGAACAGTGAGATACAGCTAGCAGCCTCTGGGGACGGGATGTTTCTAGATGAAGAGTGTGGCTGAGGAGTGTCACAGCCATGAGATCCTGCCTGCCAAGGAATTGTACTTAACGGCTGCTGGAATTAACTCAAAATGCAGTCAAAGTGCTAATTTATAGCTTCCCTTGACTGCAAGTGCATCTAGAGGGTTAAAAGCAGCATTTCCCAATTTTTGTCTAAGGGTAAGCAACCTGGCATTTTGAATTTGCTTCACAGCCATATGAAAAAGTCCCTCCTCTGTTTTGTGAATCATCTTTGTCAGTGAGATGAGTGACACATGAAGCTTGGTTTCCTGCAGATTTGTATCTATTGGAACAGTTCTATTTCCCTTGCTAATCCACCACTTTCTCACCTGCTGGGAAGGAAAAGGTACTGTTTGTTATGCCTGAGTCACATGTGTGGTGACTAGTTATTTCTAAACTAGTTATTTCTGCAAATGCTACTTGGTCAGGTAGTAGTTACATCTTTACTTCTGAATATCCCTACAGGAAAGACAAGAAAATATCCCACTATATATTCTCTTTAAATGGGACCCTAACAAGATCTCTCCTTTCCAAACATCTGGTCAATCTTTATTATAGTCATGAGAATTCTATCAAATGTGGCCAACATATTTTTAAAGTTTGAGGGAGGCTGACAGCAGACAGAAAGATGGAAGGCTAGGCAGACAGTTTAATAACATACACCTTGCTTCTTTGGGAAACGAGGCATAAATAGTCCTAAAGTTAGATGGTCACTTATTCCTTCCAAAAACTGTTGAAGAAAAATTTTAATATTTTAATAGATAAAAGTATTTCAGACTAAAACAAAACAAAACAAAACAAAACAAAACAAAAAAGTAGGGAACTTAGAATCATGTCTTCTGCCAAAAACAATTTCAGTGGAAAATTTTAATCAAGCCTTTTTTTTCTTTTATATTGTATATTCTATATGTATGAATAGAAATTTAGATCCTGTAACTTATTCTGTGCAGGTCTTCATAGAATCATTAGTGCATTCATAGATGAGGCTATTTTTGTTTTTTCTTAATGCATGGATTCAATTCCATTAAAGCACAAGTTTATGCTATTAAAAATTATAGTCCTTTCTTTTTAAATTTAAAAAACAGCCTCTTAAAATTGCAAACAACATGATCTTAATTCATAAATTGATAGATTTAAAATGGAGATGTTAAGAAATATGCTATTATATTTCATGCCTTTTTTTTTTCCTTATAAATTGCCTTAGTAGTATGCCAGCACTTGACTTCATGCTTACTAAAAAAAAAAAAAATATAGCACATGGTGGCCCTTTTAAATTAAAAGAGAAGATCTTCACAAGAGATTGTGAGATTGTTAGCCTTACTTATTTTGTACAACAGCATAGCGCAGAATATAAAGTTTCAACAAGTACTTTTGACATTACGTCAATGACTATAGGCTAAAGGTGTATCTTTTAGACCTAAACTTGATTTAAACATTTTAACTGTCACAGGATCCCGAACGTCCTCAGAAAAGTGTTGCAGAGGCTATTTTCTTCAGATTCTAGCTGGCAACCATCACATATCTTTTTCTGGTGAGATATATACAGATATGTACTCCTTAAATTAACCATTTCACCAGACATTTTCAAAACAGATGGCCAAGTGAAGATGAGGATAATGTAGGTTTTGCAAGAAGGATTGGGAAATATTCCCAGGAATGTAGAGTGTGAAATGGGATAGAATATTGAAGACAGTATAGGTTAAGAGACATGTGAAGATAAGGGTATCTACAAGAAGAAGGAATAAAATATATGTCCATTTCAGTTACTTTCCACTGTTCTGGGAAAGGAAAACAGTTGTAAATCCAATTCAGTGCAAGCCAACCCATTCCATAGGCTTTGCACTACTGATAAGTAAACACTCAAAGAAGCCCACAACATCTGTACAACTACATCATCCAGGCAACACCAGGAGCAGGTGGGGCAAATAAGAAAAGAACCATTGTTAAAAAATCAGTATAGTTAAATCTGGAACCACAAATGCTGAAATGTCCAAATCATACCTATTCCCCATGATATAACTTATGGGGCAGACTTAACACAATTTAAGTATTATGCATTTCCAAAAACTGAAATAAGTTTGGACTTCTTCAAAATTTCATGTTAGTTGTCATGATTCCTTGCTGTAATACTCTTGATTTCAAGTTCACCCTACCACTATTTTATCAGTTGACAGTTCAAAAGATAATTTTTAAAACACAAAATATTCCAGGCAGAGGTGCTAACTTCAAAAACCACATTGGCTCTGTGGCAGATCACCTTCTCTCTGATTTCTGAGTTGTTGGTGCAGCAGACAGTTTGGGTGCATACCAATACAGTGTGCATGGCTGTGATGCCCTGTAGCCCACCTATGTGTAGTTATCAAGACAGGACATCTCAGGTGTGCACATTTTTTTTTTAAATGCTGTTTCAATTGTTCTGTATTTTATTTATCATATCATTTCATCTATCATGATATTTCAGACTTATAGTTCTGAATGTTTTTAACCATGACAGGACATTTGGTTCTTAAGACTGATATAGTTTTATTGTAATTTTTTTGCCTTAAACTGTTGTTATGAACTGTGAGCTTCCATTCCATTTTAACCTCACATTTGACAAAGAAATAGAAACATGAGGACCTGGGAAGATGAAAGACAGAAAGTGAATTACATACTAGCTGAATGGGATGTAATCTTCTTGATTTGATGACAAGAGCTGATTTTCTAGGATAAATCCAAAATGAATTAACATAAAGCACCAAAAAATAGTTATTAATTTATCAATTCCAAATAATTTTACAAACTGTTCAAATTTTGGTTTTCAGTCAAGATCTATTGCCATTAAAACCATGAAGGACTGATGTCCCTCTTGTAACTAGCACCTGAACATTATTCTGATTTTGGGGCTACATATCTGTTATACTCCTGAAAGAAGCAGAACTGGTTCAGATATTGAATTCCATCAGCTCAACTATACTTGAATTAATTAATGATATATAAAAATGGCAACAAGAACTGTCTGCAAAGAATACAGACATAGTCTTCCTCATTCTTGGTGAATCACCCTTTGAAATAGCTGGTCTTTCAAAGACAAAGCAAGTGGGTCTTCTTAAGTATCTCAACTTCTAATGGTGGATCTGTGTCTCATAGCAATCATTTCATCATCCCTTAGTGACTGATGATGTAATAAGCACAATAGGGATAACTGATGACCAAATGAAAACAAAATATACATCTACCAACACCGAAACAGGAAGTACTATTCATCATTTCTGAAAGCTATTTCCTTTCAGGGTTCTAAGGTTGTGTTTGTGTATTTACATTTGGTGATTCAGGTAAAATGGTCCATCAGCATCAGTACAGTAATTTATCTATTATAAGTTTTGCATGTGCATAGATTATTCAAATATAGTATTATGAAAAATATTTATACCTACGTAACTATTAACACAGGAAGTTTGCACTAATATATGAACAAAAATCAACTACCATTTGATATAGATATCTTGATAGAAATGTTTTGTGTAGAAATTACTATCAGCAGAAGACAATATGAGAAAAGCTCTGAAATATACAGAGCAAGAATAATCCAGGTCAATATGCTCTTGTCAGCATTCTGACCTGGAATATGAGTTCTTTGAGACTATTTCTTGGTATATGAGAAAGAACAAATAATAGTCTTCCATGCAAAAATTCCAGTGATCATATCTGGGAAACAAACATCTATGAATAACGTAATCTGTAATCTGTTGGTTTCTGACAGCTTTCCATGTCTTTGCATTCAAAAGAGAGCTACAGAGAAGTAAATTTTTAATCATTTTAAGTGAATAGACAAACAAAAGAACAATAAAATATATCTTGCTTAAAAAAATTATTTGTATGTACATTCATTTTTACCTCTTCTAAGTTCTAATATTAACCAGGACTAAAAACTCCAGGCTGCCATTCTTAACATACTCAGTAAATGCTATTCCCATCATCTGACAGTCTGAAAACAGGATTATGCTTACAATTACTACCATTGTGAAGTGCCCTAAATCTAGCACTGGATATAAATCTCCTGTTTTCTCAGACTATTGCAAGATCCAATTTATTGTATCTAATGCACAGGTAGGCACATGTCACTGCGACAAAGCAAATGTCTTTGCTAATCTTGTTATCTACAGATGCAGTAATATATTTTTCCAGGAAGGGGAAGAATGCATACCCTTGCCTCCTAGTAGATGGTGTTGCACTAGCATAAATATAAAGGTATTTATATTTTTAGCTGGAAGAAGAGGAAAAGAATATGATAAAGCTCAATTTCTCAGCCAAAGAGCTTTGCCTAAGTATCCACATGAAGTCTGAAGGAAACATCAAGAGATTTCATGGTGGTCACTGCATTGCTCAAATTGGCCACATAACATTTCAGTTATTGTGCAACAGACATGGACACTTGTAACTTAATAGGACCCTAGCAGTTTGCCTGAATTCAGGTGCTGTGCCTGTCACAATCCAACCCCACAGTAAAGAAAGAAATAATCTTTTCCTTTTTCAGAATACCAGGTTTGCCCACTGCAAATTAAGGACTTTTTCAGCAGAATGTACCTTTGCAGCTACAAAATGTTATTAAAGCAGTCAAAGGAGACCAGTGGAAAAAGTTAGTCACAAACAATGATGAATGGCCCAAAAGTTCTGGTAGGAACAGAAGCAAAATCTAAAATAACACTTCATCTTCTTTATCTTCAGTTCCTCATCTTCATAGCAATATTCCCAGTCTTGGTATCCTTGACATTTCCTTCAGGTCAGTATAAACGTTTTTCCCTTATATTCAGCCATTATGTTCTGTTTTTTGAACAGTTCAATAATCTGCTGTCTAAATGATGTAATATTTTTACAGTGTAAGATATTGATCTCATTATGTGGCATATTTCCACCACTTTTTTTGCTTTTTCTGTTCATTCTTTACCTTCTTGAAGAGAATCCAATTGGTATTACCAGTCACAAGGTTCTCATTAAATACGCTACTATACTAATCTGAGTTTTGCTTGAGCAAAATTAGGAAAGGATTGCAGTATATGGCTTTTTCTTTGCTGCTTTGTGAGAAAGGTGCTGTGAGTACTTCACTGTGACACGATACAGTGTCAACAATAATCCTTGGGTTTGTTAGAAGAAAACCAGATTTTGCTTGTTGCAGACAATCATGGAAAACTGTTCCTGAACAAGCAAATGAAGTTTGTCTGAGGCTAGTACTCCTTGAAAGACGCCTACTTGCTCATGTAAAAAAGTCTAAAGTACATTTAGTTCAAATTCAGAACTTCAAAACATGGATCACTGCAGCTGCAGGTAACCTTTGTGTTCATACAAGTAGGAAGGGAGAAGAAAAACTCTTTGCCTGATACTGCATTCACACCTAGGTTACATGAGCAAAAACAATTCTCATAACAACTGACTGATCTGAACTTTTCCAAATATTCATTACAGCACACCTTATGGTTAGGACTTTTGAAAGATCTAAAAGGCTTCAGTCATGGAAAGATTCATGAACGTGAGTTGTAAAATGTATTCAAAACAAAGACCCTGAAAACAAATTGTTCGTTTTGTATCTAATCCTGAAGGAACCTCTGGTCCATTACTGATTTGTTGCCTGGATGGCCCATACACTGACATTTCTCCTTTTGGTTTTCTATGTAATATTAAAACTTCTGACATTGCTTAGCTCTATGATGAGGGCTTGCTAACAAGAAGGTCCAGAAAGTGATCTCTGACTGTAGCTGATCAAAATAGAAGAGAATAGAGTGGAATTGGTTGTGATCCATGACCAAGATCATATCACACAGATACTGAGATTTCTAAAATTTCTACTGTCAGAGTGAAAGTTATTGAAAGATACTTGTAAGGGCTCCTTTCACTTCCTGCTTGTTTATGCTTCTCCATTTTTTAGAAATTATGTAAATTCCATTTGATTGAGAGAGATAGAATGACTCCAGCTTAGGCACACATGAGATTCTTGCATCTGGTGTCTAACTAACAGCTAATTTTCACTAATTCAGTGAAAAATGAAAAGTTTCCTACGTTGTTTAAAAGACTCTTAGGCGGTGGAACTCTCTCTGATGTCTGTCTTGGAATACCTTCCAGCTTCCTGGATAGAGGCCCCACTGGGGAAATGGGTAGCAAGAGTCAAGCCCCAAACCTAAGAGAAGAGCAGCACCTGAGCATTTCAAATGACATGTGGATGTTCATTGTTAGCAGAGGAAGGTAACTGACATAATCTGTGTTTTCTTCAGAGTATTACCTGGATGAGGCGGGTATCAGGAGGGTTCACAGCTATCAACCCTCACCGAAAAAGGGGCCCCTACTTTGCCTAAAGCCAGGGACTAGATCTTTTCCTTTATACTTCCTTTTGGAAAGTAGAGACAGCTTCATGATCTTGCTCTGTAATGACTGGGAAGCTCAAAATTAGGATCCTCTCTGGATCCCACATTCCTCTCCAAGTGAAAAAGAGCAGGTCAGTTAAAAATCAGGCATTATGACATCTGTGGCCCCTTACGGAATTAGGGCAATATAAACCCCTCAGATTTTAGATAGATTTGATTGATCAGCCTAAAATTGTAGCTCAGAAAGCTGTGCTTGGATTATGTCTTTCTTTTGTAATGTTTTGTTTTACTTTGCATTTCCTGAAGTACTTGCAGTTTTACCCCAGTTCAAGCAAAGAGCTAGTCTGGCCTACCATTCAGACACATCGCTGCCTGCTAAGCCTGAGTGATTCCCAGAAGGACATTCTCTTCCTGCAGGGATGACAGAGTTGGGAGCTCACAGGCCTTTTTTGCTTTATAGTCCCCCAGTCATCATGTTTGTGTCTGATGAGCCCAGTTCCAGCAATGTCCTTTTCCCCAGGCTCAAACTGCTGGCTGGACCAAGTTTCAAGAGGACCAGATTCAAGCATCCCGGCACTGGAGGAAGTCATGTTTCTCAGTTCTGCTCTCTGGGCAAGCACTGTTATGGCTGGACTACTGCATAGAGTGGGCATCACCACTTAAAGTACCTCTTCTCCCTGTATTTTGAAAGGAAACCTTACTCTCTGGTTTACTTTTTCAAAGAATTGAGATAGACAGCCACTTACAGGAAAGAACCTTGTTTATTTCTGGATAGAAGCAGCTGTTGGCTGCCATGGCAAAGACATCTCAAATCTGGAAAGGGCTAAGATAATTTGAAATTGTTGAGCTTAAGCAGTTCTTTCTGCAAATCCTATTTTGAAGCTTCTTCCTCCAGACTTTTTAGGAAATTGGAATAAATGCGTGTGATTCAGATTCACAAGGCGAGATTCAGAGAGGTTTTGGAGCTCATTCTCTAATGACATTGAGACTGATATAAGTGCTTAAATGACTCTCTTTACTGAATGTAGCCCCTTAACTCCAAAGGATGTAGGAACACAAATTCCTCTGGGCCTTTTTTTCCCCTTCCCTTTCCTTTCTGGATGGGCTCTGGACTTCTAACAGGGGTCTAGCTTTTGAAAATCTCATCCATAAAATGCTCATTATTTGTGGAAAATTTGCCCTGCCGTCGGGGAGAGTTTTCGGTCATGTAAGCCAACCCAAAGTGAATGTGGCAGGGTTCATTCAGAGCACTACCCCTGAGTATATTTTTCAGTAAGTAGGTAAATTAGCCGCGCACGCATGCACGGCACAACTTCCTTCCGAACATTCAGCTGTCATTAAAACCTCTGCTGCTCTTTAAAAAATGTCTAAGTGTGCACGATGGGCAGTTTTCGAGGGCTCATAACTCAACCAAATCAAAACCAGTTTTCACCAAACTGCTCCCAGGCTTCTTGATGGAAAAGATTTCCTTACTGAGGACCATTGTTTCCAGTTATTTCATCTTGCTAGGTGTCCAAAAAAGAAAGTCACAAGAATTTGTATTTGTATAAGATCTTTCACTCTCATTCAAAAATATAGCACTGAGGATAAGCTTAGCAGGAGTAAGAAGGATTAGGCATTTATGTGGATAATGAGAACATCCATGATTACATCAGGGGGGTGAATAGGATGAAAACACTGCGGCGACCAGCCCTGTCCTGGAATTTTTTAACATTTGTTTAAAAATTTTACAGGAGAAAACCTCCTATAATGGTGCAAACAAAGGGAGAGGGTTAATCAGACATGGATTAAATTAAAGTCACCCACCTAAGCACATTGATTTTGGAGATTAAAAGCACCACCACCTTTCATCTGTCTTGTTTACCTCCCAAGCACCCTCTGGCTTTTGTGTGGCATTTCGGTTTCCATGGCCACTGAAGGTTCCTTCCTATAATCAAAAACGACCTCCTGTTATAAAAGACTCAGAGCCTTTGCTCAGCAGGCCATTTCCCCCTTTTATTATTCTTTTCTCTTGCCTTCAGGGAAAGCTTTGTGCGATCAGGACAGAGCACTTGGTTGGTTGGCGGTTGACCTCAGCTGCACACAATGAGCTCTGAGTGCTACCTGAAATGTGTGACAAAGAGGGAAGGGTCACTGGCTTAGAGCATTACAAGGGCATGGGCAGGCAACTGTGATGACACTTGCCAAATGTCAGCATTCACCTAATTCAGGAGGGTCCCCGCTGATTGACAGCTCCTCGGTCTTCGGCAACTAAAGACGGAAAATACACAAGTTCATTAATTAATAACCCTGCTGGACTCTTGAGATATAAAGGCTACAAGAAAAAGAAAGGAAAGGAAAGGAAAGGAAAGGAAAGGAAAGGAAAGGAAAGGAAAGGAAAGGAAAGGAAAGGAAAGGAAAGGAAAGGAAAGGAAAGGAAAAAGGAAAAAGGAAAAAGGAAAAAGGAAAAAGGAAAAAGGAAAAAAGCTAGGGA
>JAAWXA010000003.1:38261575-38273022 GCA_038090715.1 Florisuga fusca
GGGGGGAGTGGGTGATGTGGAGGGGGGTTCAGTTTGCACTATCACAGTCTCCTGGATTGGAAGCGATGATGTTATTCCATAGTAACGATGCTGATACTACTACTAATAATCACGGTGCATTGTATGTCTCGCTGATTTAAAAAAAAAAAAAGAAAAAAAAAAAAATTAAAATTATCAGAGCTCGTTAGGTAAAACCGCCAGCCACGTTCAGAAGCCATTGCTGGCGCTGGCTGCTACCGAACGGCTGTTAAGACTTTCAAGTAACAAGGAATTTCGAAAAAGAAAATGCCCTCCCGTTTAAACCAAAACAAACAATAGACTGAAATTATGCATGAAAAAAAAAAAAAAGGGGGAAAAAAAAGAAAAAAAAAGGCATAGAAAGATCCGTGATAAAGTCTCGATATTATTTATTTGCTATTTATTTTATTATTATTATTATTTATTATTATTATTTTGTGTATCATTGTTTGCAGCGCAAACATTCTATGCATTTTGAAACTGAGCACTAAATAGACTAGCTTCTGGTAGAACCTTTTGTGGATGGTGTAATTTCACAGTTTAACTGCCTGTTTTCACCGAAAACACAAACATTCTTGTCACGTTCTTGTATTTAGATTTAAAAGAGGAAAAAAAAAAAAAAAAAAAAAAAAAAAGGTTACAAACTGCAACCACGTGTGGATCCTGAAATGTCTCACTGAATAATCTACCTGTCCATGTATGTTTGCTGAGCTTTCTCCTTGGTTGTGTCTTTATCTCTTTTATTTCTATCAGAAATATTTCTGTACGCCAAAATACAACAGGGAGATGCGTCCCAGCATACTTACAAATAAAACAAACGTGAACACAATATAGTTATTATTATTGGGTGCATTAAAAAAAAAATTCTGAGACACAGCTGATAAATTCAAGGTATGACCGTTAGACGATAGGACTAATTCTACCAAAAAATAAAAATAAAAATAAAAAAAAAAAAAGAAAGAAAATAGTGAGAGATGTATTTTTCTGATAAATCCAGAAATCATTACTTTGAGATAGCTCTTATGTGAAAATCGGTGCTCTGAATAAAATTAACTATATATTAGCTGCGTGTGTTTCTTGAAGTTTATAACTGCAAAATATAAATCAAAGTAAAAAATTTAAGAGGGACTTCTGAAGTATTTCTTTTCAGTTTGCTGGAAAGGATTATGCACCTATGGAATATGTATAAAGAAGAAAAGCTGGGGTGGCTTCAGGTTTATATGTTGTTCTGACTGGCCTATTGCACTTGAGTATGTAACCAGATACTTTATTTTTATTTTGGGTTAATAAATATGAAAATCCTAAACTTATCTCTCCTTATGTTGTAAATGCAATTGTTCATTAGGAACGTATAGGATGCCACCTACTGCTTCAAGTGATCGAAGAACCTCTTTCTATTTTCTGATGACCTGTGACTAGACCAGATGCCAAATGTAAAAAGTTACTTAGTAGCTGGGATTATTTCTTCTGTAGACATATTTTAAACAAATCTTTTTAATTTAATTTCGCCGGTAAATCTGTGAATCAAGACACGTGATGTTCAGAAAAGAATAATACGTTCAAAACGCTGTGATTTTAAACAACTGTTGATGTTAAAAAATAAGCACTAAAGGTATTTTTAAAAAACCATAGCTCTCGTCCACCGGAAATTGACTTGTTTCTGTTGTTATTAACTTGAAATGTCATCAGAATTTTTAATAAATGCATTTGTAAAGATATTATTTTATAGAAAAGTTTTGGAGAGTCAGGAACAAATAAAAATAATTACAAATGTTGGTTTTTTTTTTTATCTGCCCCAAGCGATTGAAATGTTACAGGAGATAGTTTTGTAATAAGTACAATCCTTATCGAGTACAAAAAAAAAAAAAAAAAAAAAAAAAAAAAAAAAAAAAAAAAAAGTTAATAAAACAGATCGTGAAAATAAAAGCTTTGCAGAGTTTCCTATTTTTCATGGTAGGAAACTGTGCAAAACCGGAATGCCCTGCTTCCCGTTGGATGAGTCTGAGCAGCTCATAAAACCACGTCGTACTCCGAGGCCTTTTTGATAAACGCCTCACTAAAATGTCGGAAGAGAGAGAGGAAGAAGACTAGAATAAAGAAAGTGTTTATCTTCATGTCTGTAAGGTCTAACCAAAGTATTGTTAAAACTTTTGCATCCGAGGGGGGAAAAAATAAAAATAAAATGAGAGAAAGGACGAGCAGGCAGAATTTACATTCTCATTTATTCCCCAGCGGTATGTAGCCTCTTGCGTACAGAAGTGCAACTTTTAACCAAAAATAAATATATATATATATATATTCTCTCCTGCCCCAGCCCATGATGGGGACCGAGGGCACTGGAAGGTGGCGGCTGCCGCCTCGGGTGGCTCCGAAGCTTCAGCCAGTTCAGCATCTCTGACCCTCGCCGGGGACACTTCGGAACTCCGGTCCCTTGAACGGCGTTTTTCCCCACACCGCAGGTACCTCGCTGCTCTTCTGATGTGATTCTCCAGTCCTAAATCCAGAAGATCGGCTCTAGCTCCCGGAATTTCTGTTTACCGCTTGTTCTCTGATAGTTTTCAGATTAGATTAGGTCACCATAAGTGAGTAACAGACACCCACTGCCACGATCCTATTGATTTTTACTCTCCCGTGATATTAAGACTAATTCGGTCCTGATTCAACAAGTAAAAAGGCTACTCGGAAGGAGAATGAAGTGTCCTACAACACAGATTTTATGCTTTATGTGCCCCCCTTCCTGCCTTCCCCTGTACCCCTCCTTTCCCCCTAAGAGAAATAGATTTGTCGAAAGACAATTATTTTAACTACGATGGACTCGAGTGCATAAGGCTTGATATCGCTGCTGCCCTGTGTTATTCTGGCACGTCCCAAACGATTTTAAATCCCTCCAGTTATTTATGTCTCGCTTTTCAGTCTGCGCTATCTTTTTTTGTTATTATTTTTTTTTCTTAAAGCTTTATTATATTTACCTGCTGACTCCAAAGCGGAGGAAAACATAATTGATTTTTAAAAGATCACCAGCAGAATTCCAATCCGCTTGGGGACCTGTTTCCACCTGCCAGACGAGAGTCTGATTATGGGTAATTATGTTATTTAAGAGTTGATAAAAGACGGGAGCCCGCTGCTGGTGCCCGGGCCCCCTTTCTCGGCCCGGGCTCGGAGGGGACACAGGCGGGGACAGTCTCGACGGGACCGCCGGCAGCACATGCACCGCCGCAAACACAATTACGGAGCCGCCGTTAATAATTCATGGGCTGAGATTTAGAAAATTAATAAAATGAATTATAACAAGAGGCTAATTAAAAACTTTAGTAATTGTTGTCAAGGCAGCTTGATGGGAGGCGTGCTTCACGACACCACCCCCCCCCCTCACCCCGCACCGCTTCCTCTCTTTCCCTCTTTCCCTTTCTCCTTCCGCTTTTGGAAAGCATTTTTTTTCCCCCACCCTCTCCTCTTCTGCAACCTCTTTGCACCTGAATAAGGCTCAGTTGGGGAGAAAAGAAGTGCACGAATATATAGGTTATCTGACTGTACAAGTCCCAGAGATGGGACTGAGGTGGTAAAACTGCAAAGAACTCTCTTTGCATCCTGGAGGATATCCTGACAGATAGGCGGGCGGGTGGGTGAATGAAATCCAAAAGTTAATTTAAAATAGGATGTCACATATAAATCTGCGAAGAAACAGCAGCAGCAGAAAGTGGCTGCTGCACCGGCGGACAGACAGCGGCTGGGGGCGGGCAGGGGCTGGGAAGGCAGAGAGGCAGGGGACAGGCAGGGGCAGGACCCCGCGGGGGGAGGCGCGCACTTTCCGCCTTTCCTTTCTCTCCAGCGGTAGCAGTGTCGGTAGGTGCGGGGGCTGACAGAGCTGGGGGCGGAGGGGCCGCGGGGTGCCCACCCCACTCCCCCTCCGGATGTTGTTTCTCCTGCTGAGTTGAAATACAACTTTAAGTCGGGCTCAGAGCTCTGTTTCCGCGGACAGAGGGGCCCGGGGCTCACGGTCCTCTGTAGCCCCGCGGATTTATGTCGGTGTCACCAGCCAAAGGGTTGTCGTGTCTTCGTCGTCAAGGGGCAGCTGTGCATGCGGAATCTGCTTCCCAAATTGATCCCTGAACTTCTGCGGAGTCACAGCCCCTCTGGGAAAACAAGAGTCCTCCTTTGAACTGCATTTCAGTTCCTTCAGCCTCCTTCACCTAAGTGTGCCAGAGCATCTCTAACTCCGGGGAAAGGTTGCTAAGGACCTAATCTTTAAAAAAATACATATCGGGAAGCGAGGGTTGCTGGTGGGAGAATAGCTATTAATAATAATAAAAAAAAATCTGATTACATAAAACGTTAATCACTCTAAGGGCGGAAGCATTTAAAAGGTTTGATGTGATAAAAAAACCAAACAAACCAAAAAAAAAAACAAACCCCAAAACAACCCACACCGCACTGATGCTTTGCAGATAAATTGCAGCTTCGCGTTGATTTTCGCAGGTCAGTAGTAAAAGTCTCAAAACAGCCTCTTTCCGTGGTTACTCTGAGACACCCTCCTGCTTGGCCAGGGCGGAGGGCAGAAGGGTTCCCGGTGCGGTGAGACACCGCCCAAGCTGGGGTTCAGCAGCGGAGCCCTGGCAAAGGCAGACACCCCGCTCCTGCTGCAAGCACCGAGGTGCGGAGAGGGACAGAGGAGTAAGCACATCCCTCGCCAGGATAAAAAAAAGCAAGTTGCAAGTATATAAAGCAAAGCTAAAATATGTAAAAGCTGT
Source organism: Florisuga fusca (assembly GCA_038090715.1). Taxonomy (NCBI): domain Eukaryota; kingdom Metazoa; phylum Chordata; class Aves; order Apodiformes; family Trochilidae; genus Florisuga; species Florisuga fusca. Next base: position 38,266,342 of record JAAWXA010000003.1, read on the forward strand.
GAGTTTGGGGGGGGGGGAAATTTATTATTTATTTATTTATTTGAAAAAGAAAAAAATGTTCCTTGACAGGAGGCTAGCACGTCGAGAATACTTTTTTTTTTTTTTTTTTTTTTTTTTTTTTTTTTTTTTAGCCCTTGATGGTGGTCATTATGTAAACCGAATTACTAACAAAAGTTTGTTTGGTAACTAATCACAGCTCACTAAATCTCTGCCTCTCTTCACCTCAGAATAATATATACAAACTTTTGTACACGCGAATCAGAATAAAACAAAGTGTTGACAGCATCCAGCAGTGGAAATTCACTTACACAAGACTTTTTTTCACTGAAGTGTCGACAATAAACATTTAATGAAGGCAGAGACTTGGATGTCTCCAGACAGTGTCAGAATACTTTAAACAGACCATTAGCATGGCTTCTTCTACTTCAAACAGAGCACACTATACCATAACATTATAAAAATACAAAGTATGAAACAAATAATCTGTTTATACAGATACTTTAAGCTGTTTTCACCAGCTCTGACATCCCCTGTATTTAGTAACAGAAACTTACTCATTTCAGATTACTCGCGCTTAAAAAATGTTAAATACAGTTAATGCAATATTAATCGCCCTTTGGTGATATAAAATGCAATATTTTCAGGCAGCTATCGAGCTTTTCTAGAGGAAGAGCTGATGAAAACAGTCACAGCTGAATAGTGGAGAGAAAAAAGCTCTGTATTTATTGCTTTTGTTTGGCTTTTGGCTACAGAGACAGGAACATTCTAATGGGGTAAGGACATTTATTTTATCTGCAATCTATTGCTGCTAGAGCAGGAGTGGCAGATGGGGTTTGGTGTTATATTCACAGAGTAATTTAGAGCAAATCCTAATAACTAATAATGATTTATGTTAATTTCAATCACTTATGTGACTTTATTAAAGCTCTGCTGTAAGAGGAATAGAAGGGGGGTGGGGGGTGAAAGAGGAGAGACTGGAGAGAGGCAAGCTGTGTCTGTCTGAAACCAAACCGCATGCTCGAGAGGTTGCTGGGGTGGGCTCCAGCGAAATTTCTGACCTGAGGAAGCAGTGACCAGCCACAGCTACCGTGCACATCTGGCTTTTCAGACCCTGTATCGCCGGCACTAATTCCTTAAAAGAAAAGCTCAGTGGAGAAACGCGGCCACCTACGAGAGGCAGACAAAAATAGAGAGAGGGAGAGAGAGAGAGCGAGCGTGCGAGAGACACTCGTGATGTGCAAAATGTATTGATTGTGTGCGAGGAATACGCGATGCTGATGTGCTGGGCTCCCAAAAGAAGAGAAGAGAGCTACTGACAGAATAGCTAGAAAGACCCCAAAAGCACAGTACGCGAAACTTTTATCGTGGGTTGTTTCAGTGTGGTGGAGGTCTACAGTTCTCTAATCACCTTGCATCGGCTTTACTCCTCTCCACAAATCACTAGAATTCTTTTCCCGAAGAGATTTTTTTATGTTTATTGGGGAAAAGAAAAATTAAAAAAGCAACAAACAAACATAACAAAACAAAACAAAAAGAACGCCAAACAAAACAAAACAAACCCCAAACCAAACCCCACACCTATTGCGACGAGCCTTTGGTATTTTCCCCTGTAATCTTAATTTTCATTAACAACTGATAATATTAGAGTGCACTTAGGTAAATACAAGCACACATATTGTCATGTGTGCATTGAAATGAGAGGTGTTTGCAAAAGCCAGGGAATCTCTAAACAACTAGTGCTGCTCTGCCTAGGGTCGGTTTGATGTAGGAGAGAGGAGTACTTACAGGATTTTGAAAGGGAGGGTGCTCTTCGCTTCTGGCAATTTACTTTCCCAGCTACCTTTATGCGTTTTTCTGCCTTGAGGCATACAGTCTGAAAGTAAAACAACATCAAAGCTCCTTATTAACACTATTTTCCTGAAATCAGAAGATGAAGCCACCTGAAACGTTTAATCTAGCTTTAGTATTTATTTCCCAACAAAACAGCCAGAACAAAGTTCAAAAGAGCTAGGGCAGTTATCTACAGGAGGCTAAAAGGCAAAGTGCAGGGAATGATTTATGTTTCTGTCAGAACCCTTGAAATGGATTAAATAAATCTTAGGGTTTTGCTGCTTTCTCAGCCGCTGCGTTGTGCACTCTAGTTCCCTCTCCCAAACAGCTCGTCTGGGAGCAACCTCTCTCTCCCCCGCTGCCAGGTGTTCGAGTTTCCCGACTTTTGGGTTATTTGCAGAGAGATGTCTTTTCTGCTCTGCAAGTTGGAACTGCGTTTTAAACGCCATCGGTTTCCACACAAGGAAATCTTTGTGCTCTGTGTTGTGATTTTTTTATATATAGACACGTCTTCTTTCCTTAGATGCTGTGGGGAAAAAAAAAAAATGGAGCGAGACAAATTCCTATTTTAGGGACTAGGAGTGATGTTGCTGTCACTTGCCGCCTCTTCGCTTGAAAGCGGCACTATCAAATCGGGGTGTGTGGGAGTGTGTTGCTCTGTTTTGAACCCCATCGCGGAGAGGCCGCCGCAGGCTGCGCGCAGGCGGAGGAGGAGATGGGGGGGGGAGGTGGGTGAGTGTCGGCGGCCGGTTCAGCACCACGGAGAGCTCCGGCGAAACGGGCGGGCGGGGGGCGGCCCAGGGCCAGGGAGGGAGCTGCGGCGGGGAGAGGCTGCGTCCGTCCCTCCGTCCCTCCGTCTGTCTGTCTGTCTGTCTCTCTGCCTGCACATCAGCCTGTAATATGTTAATAGCCGTGGGGTATGCCTGAGGTACCATCTCAAGCTGCTTCGCACACCATATGTCAGGCCGTTAGCCANGGTGGTTTGTGTCACGTTACCCCTGGCAAAGGATTTGGTTTTAAAAGACTGCTCAACTTCTGTGACAAAGGGAATCTCTGTCCTCTCCCTCAGCCTTCTCCTTTCGGAGGTTGCCTCCGAGGAAGTTTTTTTCTAGGATCACCTCCCCTACGAACAACCAGACCTCTGACCGCCCCTTATCACTTTGACATGTGCTGCATTACTTATTGCAGCACGTCATTTCTTCACGGGAGGTTTGTCACACGGTGACTAAACCCGGGAGATCCACAAAAGCACTGGATCCACAAAATTTCCGGGAGCAGAGGGAGAAGTAGTCTGTGTAGGAGAGCAGTGTAAAAGCTCCTGTGCACATTAATTTTTCATGCAGCCCTCAAAAACCAAGAGGCGGGCCCTTCCAAACTTCTGTGGTGCAGTCAAATAAAGATGTCCTGATGTATCGAATGCCGAGGTTAGCACCTGAGGAGATGCAAGAGCTCTGGGCTCTGAATTCTGCTACTAACTTGTAACATGGGGTGGTTTGGGGGAGTTTCTCTTCAGGATTAGCATGAACAGGCTCACATGGGCTCCTCCTCGTTCTTGTCAGTCCATAGGGGCACAGCCTGGGCAATCATGAGTCCCAGCCTAACTCCAAGACTGTTGAATTATTTTTACTTATTTATTTTATTTTTTTTTTTTAATATTTCATTATGAATGAGGGAAAACAAAAAGGACACCTTTTACTCAGGCGCAGAGAAGTTATTGAGTGGTGGAGGATAGGGAGGATCATTCCGATGTGCCAGGAGCCTGCAGCAGGGTCTCCTGCAAGTGTAAGTGATTGAGGCATATTCCCTACCCCTCATAACCAGGCCAAGTGGCAAGCTTGTAAGTACTGGAAATGACTGGAAATGGTGGAGAATGTGGGCTAGACCAGGGACATGGGACACAAGGATAAACTGTTCTTAGGTTTACATTAAAAAAATCAAGGTCCTCCAGCTGGTTGAAATTCCCTCTGTTGGTACAGTGCATCACAGAGAGGCCAGTTAGAATCATAGAATCATAGAATCATAGAATCCTAGGGGTTGGAAGGGACCTCGAAAGATCATCTAGTCCAACCCCCCCTGCCAGAGCAGGGCCACCTAGAGCACATCACACAGGAACGTGTCCTGTCACCCTTACTGTAAAAAAATTTTTTCGAATATTCAATTATTAGTTAGGGGGAAGAAATGCTTGAGACAACTTCTGCAATTGCATCCACTGTGTAGTAAACCTCTTGATTTTGTTGTATGGCACAATGCATAGGTTATGTTGAAGTCAGCCTTTAAGACAGACTTATTTTCTGACCTTTATTCCCCTTCTGGTGGCTGGAAAAATAATGATTGCATCTGTGTTTAGCTCTAAAGCTCATCCCCATCTTCCGGAACCTTTGCTTTAATACAGATTGCATTTAACCTGCAAAAATATGAAAGCCTGTATAAGCAATACTTTACATCGAGACCGAGGTAAATACACGGGCTGAGTGTCAGTTGATTCTGCATTTCCAGCTCCCTAGGGAAAGGTTCTTATTACTTTTAAATTTTGGTGCACACGCCACCCATCATTTTCTTCCTCTATTTAAAAGGTAACCCATATATCTGTCGTTTTAGGTTTCCAAAGACTCGTAACTTAATTCCTTCAGGCTATTCATCAGCACAGTAATTAAACTAGCAAATGGATGTAAATAAAGTGAAATTGGTTTCATGACAGATGAGCCGAAGAGGCCTCTGACATGAAACAAGCCAGGACAATAATTATTTCTGCACCGGGCTATATGAGGAACTCCATCTGGATTTATTAGGTGCTGCAAGTTATTTGCTGGGAGCAGGCAAGACAGGAGGACTCACTTTAATTTGACAGGATTTTTTTTTTTCTTTTTGCATCCTAAGTAGACTACAGAAATATAAATCTCGAATTAACTTTGGCAATACACTGAGAAGCTCGGCATTGAAAAATATTTAGTGGGAGAAACAATTTTTTGATTAAAACAATCTTTTTCCTAAATGCTAACTAGGATAAAATCTACCCTAAAATCCGATGTCGAACCACTCCCTATCAAAAATAATTCAGATAACCCAGGCAGACAGTGTTTGTTTCTCTTTTCTGCAAATACGCATGCGACACAGTAAAGGCAATAAAAGAAGGAAAAAAAAAAATCTCAGGTAAATGGTGTCTAGTAAGATCTGCCCACTCCCTCTTCTCTGTCAAGGAAAAGTTTATACCTGTGGAGAAGAGGGGATTACAGAAAGGGGCTGCGAAAGAGAGGGTAGGGATTCCGCAAGCCTCAACTGTAATTGGAGCCATCAGGTCCAGCTTGGAGTGGAAGTAATATACAGAATAAATTAAAAAAGGGCTCTCACAGCAGGTGCAGATTAGTCCCTTTTCCCCTGAAAAGATTAGAAACTGACTGCTTTATGCTTAAACGTACTCTCAATTATTTAAGCTCCCCTTCGTGATTAGCAAGTAAAAGCAACGCTCCAAAGCGCTGAAGAAATGAAGCAAGAATAACATCGCTTTCCCAGGGCTCACGTAGGCTTTCCAGCACATGCTCAGCTCCCTGCCGGCCCTCCGCGCTCTGACGCGGAAACTCTCTTAGATACACACACACCTGTGGGTGGGGAGGATGAGGGGAAAGGGAAGAGGGAGGGGAGGAGGAGGAAGGGGGAAGGTTCAGAGGGAAAAAATTCGGCTGTCGAGGCTGTGCAGGTGGCAGACCAACCCTGTTTCATAGACCCCTGGGCAGATTTTCCCAGGAATGAGGAAACCTCAGCATCCCTTCCACTGGAGGAGGGGGAGGGAGGGAATATTCGCACCAAAATCCAGACCGAAAACCCCCAAACCATCTTATTTCAATGGGCTGGAAATGAACGGAGAATGCCTGTGTTTGCATACGGCAGTTTGATCAGGGTTCCTATCTTTCTGCAATCAAATCAGAGGCGTTTTCCACCCTTCCCTCACGGAAGGGACTCAGATAACTGCAAAGCCAGGGAGAGATCCTAAAGGGACTGAAATCCCCTTATGTCTGAAGCTTTCCCTTTTAACACACACCAGACTAATTATTTAAAAGTTCTTGTAAAATTAGAAGACATAGCTCGGTCCTTTAATTAGAATACACTGTGAATAGGGATAGCATATGGAGGGGAATGTCAAGAAGAGGGTGCCAGGGGCAGATCCTAGGAAATCTGTATTCATTTCTGCCTCCTATTTGTTCAGTAATCTCTACCATCATAACTAAATCTTGGAGCACTGATGTAGTTCGAGTTGTTGTTGACTCAACGTCAAAATTCAATCACTGGGGGTTTTGCATCAGCCGGGCTACTTATTTGTCTAATAAATCCGTCATTTTGTAAGAAAAATATTTGAGCAGCCGTACTTGACCTCTTGGTATCCACAAGCCACATTTATTTCTACCAGTTTACAAATGCAAAATGGAGATGATCATCTTAATGCCTCGAGGTACTGTGTTGATTTCTGATTGGATTTTAGATGGAAATGTCTATTTTAAATATCCTGTGATTAAATTGTACATATAATAGAATTCACGCCTCTCAAACCAAATCCTAATTTGCAAACCCCGATTTTAGTTTAAAAGAAATATTATTTAAGCATAAGTTGTTTTATGAAACGTCTTGTTAACCCTCCACTGTACGATTTTTGTTATAGCCGGTCAGGAAAACTTATTTTGACCTTGGACCATCTGTTTCTGATTGAAAGGTGTCAGGAAAGGGTGGGATGGAAGCACAACCGTTTGAGAGCGCTGAAACCCTACGCTGGGGGATTTATTGCCTCTATTTTTAGGTGTAATACTTTCGAAAAAAAGGGGCGACGTTGAACAAGTTTATTTGGCGGGGGTCGGCGGGGGG